>PVIY010018353.1:0-47737 GCA_004026745.1 Myrmecophaga tridactyla | reverse complement strand
ATCTTACCCCATTTCTATCTCCTGATGGTCTCTGTTACCAACGAAATATTCCAAGTTTATTCACTAATGTCACTTCATATCAGTGAGACCATACAGTATTTGTCCTTTTGTTTTTGGCTAATCTCACTCAGCATAATGTCCTTAAGGCCAATCCATGCTGTTACATACTTCATAACTTTATTCTGTCTTACAGCTGCATAATATTCCATCGTATGTAAATGCCACAGTTTGTTTAGCCAACCATCTGTTGATGGACATTTTGGCTGTTTGAATCTCTTGGTAATTGTAAATAATGCTGCTACAAACATTGGTGTGCAAATGTCCATTTGTGTCCTTGCCCTCATGTCCTTTGAGTAGAGACAGCATATAGATGGGTCCTGTTTTTCAATCTATTCTGCCAGTCTATGTCTTTTGATTGGGGAGTTTAATCCATTAACATTTAGTGTTATTACTGCACGGGCAGTACTTTCTTCTACCATTTTGCCTTTTGGATTTTATACGTCATATCTAATTTTCCTTCTTTTTACCTTTACTCAGTCTTCCTTTCTACACTCTTCTCCATACCTCTCTCTTCTGTCTTCATATCTGTCTCTAGTGCTTTCTTTAGTATTTCTTGCAGAGCTGGTCTCTTGGTCACAAATTCTCTCAGTGATTTTTTGTCTGAAAATGTTTTAATTTCTCCCTTATTTTTGAAGGACAATTTTGCTGGATATAGAATTCTTGGTTGGCAGTTTTCCTCTTTTAATAATTTAAATATATCTTCCCACTGTCTTCTTGCCTCCATGGTTTCTGCTGAGAGATCAACGCATAGTCTTATTGGGCTTCCCTTGTATGTGATGGATTGCTTTTCTCTTGCTGTTTTCAAGATTCTCTCTTTCTCTTTGACCTCTGACATTCTGATTAGTAAATGTCTTGGAGTATGTCTATTTGGATCTATTCTCTTTGGGGTACGATGCACTTCTTGGATCTGTAATTTTAAGTCTTTCCTAAGAGTTGGGAAATTTTCAGTGATAATTTCTTCCATTACTTTTTCTCCTCCTTTTCCCTTCTCTTCTCCTTCTGGGATACCCATAACATCTATATTCATGCGCTTCATATTGTCTTTCAATTCCCTGAGTCCCTACTCATATTCTTCCATTTTTTTCTCTATATTTTCTTTTTCTTGCCGGATTTCAGATGTTCCATCCTCCAGTTCATTAATCCTATGTTCTGTCTCTCAAAATCTACCATTCTAGGTTTCCATTGTTTTTTTCATCTCTTCTACCTTGCCTTTCATTCCCATCAGTTCTGTGAGTTGTTTTTTCAGACTTTCTGTTTCTTCTTTTTGTTCATTCCTTGCCTTCTTTATATCCTCCCTCAATTCATTGATTTGGTTTTGGATGAGGGTTTCCATGTCTGTTTGTATATTCTGAATTAAATGTTTCAACTCCTGTATCTCATTTGAATTGTTGGTTTGTTCCTTTGACTGGGCCATATCTTCTATTTTCCTAGTGTGATTTGTTATTTTTTGCTGGCATCTAGGCATTTAACCACCTTAATTAATTTATTCTGGAGATTGCTTTCACTTCTTTTACCTAGGGCTTTTTTTGCTGGATGAATTTGTTGTCTATCTGTTCTTTGACATTCAGTTCAGCTTTATCTGGACCTCTAGCTTAAGTTTTGTTTAACAGAGGAGAATTATTCAGTTCTTGTTTTCTTGTTTCTTGCCCTGCTTGTATGGTGCTTTTTATCACCCCACCCCCCTTAGGAGGGTCTACTTAGGTATTATAGACCCCAGCCGGATTTTCCCAGACCAAACTGGCCTCCTATCAGGAGGAAAGAGTCACCTGCATTGGTTTTCCCTGAGGGTGAGACCCAGCAGGTTGAAAGACTTTCCTGTGAAGTCTCTGGACTCTGTTTTTCTTATCCTTCCCAGTATGTGGTGCTTGTCTGCCTGCAGGTCCCACCAGCATAAGATGATGTGGTACCTTTAACTTTGGCAGACTCTCCCTGCTGGGGGCATAATGGAGACAGAGGAGAGGTTGTAGGCTGGTTTTAATGGCTTCAAATTACCAAGCCCTGGTGTCTGAATTCCTTGTGGGAGGGATTCCACCTGAGTTGGGCTTCACCCCTTCCCTGGGGAAGGCACAGGCTCCAGACAAGCCCTCAAACGAGCTTGTTTCTGCATATGCATGGGGCAGTTGCAGCCTGAGAAGCCCTGCTGCTGTATCCAAAGGCAGTCAAGACTTTGTAGAAACACAGCCACAAAAACCTCTGTTTCTTTCTTTTTTCTTTTTCCATCAGTCCTGCCCCCTTGGCACTGGGGCAAAAATGAGCGACCTCTGCTTTGACCAGGTTCACCTGAGCTGGGAGCCTACTTTTAGTAGCCAGAATTTGTTAATTAATTCCACAATTGGTGCTTGGTTGTGCTCAGCCCCTGCTGCTGGGAAAGTCTCTTTCTTTTCCCCTCTGGAAAGCAACCTGTGGGTGAGGGGTGCCGGCCACCACGGCTTGGGGAACTCACGGTTCTGGAGGGGCTCGCAGCTGGTCCAGAGTGGGGTATGCTGTGTGTCCATTCACTGATGTGGTCCCAGGAGCTGTTCTGTACTGTTTCTGGTTATTCAGTAGTTGTTCCGTAGGATGAAACTAAAACACACACATTGCTAAGCTGCCATCTTGGCCCGGAAGTCACCAGAAGTTATTTTTTTGAGAAAATCAATAAGATTGATGGACCTTTAGCAAGACTGACAAAAAAGAAGAAGAGAGAGGATGCAAATAAATAAAATCAGAAATGGAAGAGGAGACATAACCACTCTGCAGAAATAAAGGAGGTAATAAGAGGATACTGTTCTAGTTTGCTAGCTGCTGGAATGCAATATACCAGAAATGGAATGGCTTCTAAAGAAGGGAATTTATTCAGTTGCTAGTTTACAGTTCCAAGGCTGAGAAAATGTCCCAATAAAACAAGTCTATAGAACTGTTCAATCTAAGGCATCCAGGGAAAGATACCTTCATTCAAGAAGGCCAATGAAGTTCAGGGTTTCTCTCTCAAGTGAGAGGGCACATGGCGAACACAGTCACAGTTTCTCTCTCATCTGGAAAGGCACATGGTGAACACGGTCAGGGTTCCTCTCTCATCTGGAAGGGCACATGGCGAACACAGTATCTTCTGCTAGCTTCTTCTCCTGTTTCATGAAGCTCCCTGGGAGACATTTTCCTTCTTCATCTCCAAAGGTCACTGACTGGTGGACGCTGCTTCTCGTGGCTATGTCATTCTGCTCTGCTTTCTTTGAATCTCCTTCATTCTCCAAAATGTTTCCTCTTTTATAGGACTCCAGAAACTTATCAAGACGCACCCAAATGTGTGGAGACATGTCATTACCTAATCCAGTTTAACAACCACTCTTGATTAAATCACATCTCCAGGGAGATGATCTGAATACAGTTTCAAACATACAGTATTGAACAGGGATTATTCTGCCTTTACAAAATGGGATTTTGATTAAAACATGACTTTTCTAGGGGACATACATCCTTTTAAACTAGCACAGATACTATGAAGAACTTTATGTTAATAAACTAGACATTGTAGATGAAATGGACAACTTCCTAGAAATGCATGAAGAACCAACATTGACTCAAGAAGAAATAGATGACCTCAACAAACCAATCAGAAGAAAGTGAATCAGTCATTAAGAAGCTCCCCAAAATGAAAAGTCCAGAACCAGATGGCTTCACATGTGAATTCTATCAAACATTTAAGAAAGAATTAGTACCAATCCTGCTCAAACACTTCAAAAACAACTGAAGAGGAGGGAAGGCTACCCAACTCATTCTATGAAGCCAATATCACCCTCATATCAAAGCCAGACAAAGATACTACAAGAAAAGAAAATTATAGACCACTTTCTCTTATGAATAGAGATGCAAATGTCCTCAACAAAACTCTTGCAATTCAAATCCAGCACCACATAAAAAAAATTATACACCATATAATTCATCACAGGTATGCAGTAGGATTCATCACAGGTATGCAAGGATGGTTCAACATAAGAAAATCAATTAATGTAATATATCATATCAACAAGTCAAAGCAGAAAAACCACATGATCATCTCAGTTGATGCAAAAAAGGCATTAGACAAAATTCAACATCTTTTCTTGTTGAAAACACTTCAAACGATATGAATAGAAGGGAACTTCCTCAACATGATAAAGGGAATATATGAAAAACCCACAACTAACATCATCCTCAATGGGGAAAGACTGAAAGCTTTCCCCCTAAGATCAGGAAAAAGACAAGGATGTCCACTGTCACCACTTTTATTCAACATTGTGTTAGAAGTTCTAGCCAGAACAATTAGGCAAGAAAAAGAAATACAAGGCATCCAAATTGGAAAGAAAGAAGTAAAACTCACTGTTTGCAGGTGATATGATACTATATGTCAAAAACCCTGAAAAATCCACAGCAAAACTACTGGAGCCAATAAATCAGTATAGCAAAGTGGCAGGTTACAAGAGCAACACTCAAAAATCGGTAGTGATTCCTATACACTAGTAATGAGCAATCTGAGGGGGAAATCAAGAAAAAAATTCCATTTACAATTGCAACAAAAAGAATACAATATTTAGTATATAAGGATACAAAAGACTTATACAAAGAAATCAATAAGAAATTGCTAAAAGAAACCACAGAAGACCTAAATAAATGGAAGGGCATAACATGTTCATGCACTGGAAGACTAAATATAGTTAAGATGTCAATTCTACCTAAATTGATTTATAAATTCAATGCAATACCAATTAAAATCCCAACAACTTATTTTTCAGAAATAGAAAAATGAATAACCAAATTTATTTGGAAAGGCAGGGTGCCCTGATAGCTAAAAATATCCTCAGAAAGAAAAATGAAGTTGAAGGTCTCATACTACCTGACTTTAAGGCGTATTATGAAGCTACGGTGGTCAAAACAGCATGGTACTGGCATAAAGATAGATATACTGACCAATGGAATAAAACAGAGGGTTCAGATTTAGATCCTGTCATCTATGATCTTTGATAAGGTAGTCAAGCCAGCTCACCTGGGTAAAAACAGTCTCTTCAATTAATGGTGCCTAGAGGACTGGATATCCACATGCAAAAGAATGAAAGAGGATCCATATCTCACACCCTATACAAAAATTAATGGATCAAAGACCTAAACATTAGATCTAAGACCATAAAACTTTTAGAAGAAAATGTAGGGAAATATTTTATAAATCTTATAATGGGAGGCGGTTTCCTAGATCTTACACCCAAAGCTCGAGCATTGAAGAAAGAAACAGAGAAATGGGAACTCCTCAAAATTAAACACTTTCGTGCATCAAAGAACTTTGTCAAGAAAGTAAAAAGACAGCCCACACAATGGGAGACAATATATGGAGACAATATATCAGATAAGGGTCTAGTATCCAGAATATATAAAAAAATTGTTCAACTCAACAACAAAAAGGCGAACAACCCAATTACAAAATGGGCAAAAGACATGAAGAGACACTTCTCAGAAGAGGAAATACAAATGGCCAAAAGGCACATGAAAAGATGCTCAATTTCTCTGGATATTAGGGAAATGCAAATCAAAACCACAATTAGATATCATCTCACACCTACCAGAATGGCCATTATCAATAAAAGAGAAAATGACAAGTGCTATAGAAGATGTGGAGAAAGATGCACACTTATTCACTGTTGGTGGGAATGCCAAATGGTACAACCACTGTGGAAGGCAGTTTGGCGGTTCCTCAGGAAGCTAAGTATAGAATTGCCATATTATCCAGCAATACCATTGCTAGGTATCTATTCAGAAGACATGAGGGCAAGGACACAAACAGAGATTTGCACACCAATGTTTGTGTCAGCATTATTTACAATTGCCAAGAGATGGAATCAGCCCAAGTGTCCATTCACAGATGAGTGTCTAAACAAGCTGTTGTATATACATACAATGGAATATTACACAGCTGTAAGACAGAATAAAGTCATGAAACATGTAACAACATGGATAGACCTTGAGGACATTATGCTGAGTGAGATTAGCCAGAAACAAAAGGACAAATACTGTATGGTCTCACTGATATAAACTAACATTAATGAATGAACTTGGAGAATTTCAGTTAAGAATAGAGGCCATCAGGAGATAGAAATAGGGTAGATTTTGGATAACTGGAGCTGAAAGGATAGATTGTGACTGTAAAAATTCAGAAATGGCAAGCACAATACTACCTAACTGGAGCCCAATATTGTTAGTACACTCAATGAAGCTGAATGTGAGAATGACAGAGGGAGGAGGGCTAGGGGCACAAATGAAACCAGAGGGAAAAATAGACAATTGACTTCAACAGTGAATAAAGAAGTATTTGCAAAGTCCCCTTGAGGGAATGGCAAGAAAGGGGAAAAATTCAACTTTCCCATTTGGAGAATTCCTGATATTCAAACAAGCAGTGGGACAACCAAATCACATGGCTGAGCCTTCAGTTTAAGGGTTTGTTCATATGAAACTTATCCCTGCAAAGGATAGACTAAGCCTACTTAAAATTAGGCCTAAGAGTCACCCCCAAAGAACCTCTTTTGTTGCTCAGATGTGGCCTCTCTCTCTCTCTCAGCCAACAAGGCAAGCAAACTCACTGCCCTCCCCCTCTCTATGTGGGACATGACTCAGGGATGTAAACCTCCCTGGCAACATGGGACAGAAATTCTAGAATGAGCTGGAACTCAGCATCAAGGGATTGAGAAAACCTTCTCGACTGAAAGGGGGAAGAGAGAAATGAGACAAAATAAAGTATCAGTGGCTGAGATATTTCAAATAGAGCCAAGAGGTTATCCTGGAGGTTATTCTCATGCATTATATAGATATCCCCTTTTTAGTTTAAGGTGTATTAGAGAGGCTAGAGGGAAGTGCCTGAAACTGCAGAGTTGTGTTCCAGCAGCCATGTTTCTTGAAGATGACTATAACAATATAGCTTTCACAATGTGTCTGTGTGATTGTGAAAAACTTCTGTCCGATGCTCCTTTTATCTATGGTATGGACAGATGAGTAAAAAATTGGATTAAAAATAATAAATAATTGGGGGAACAAATGTTAAAACAAATTGATAGATGGAAATACTAGCAGTCAATGAGAAGGAGGATTAAGGGGTATGTTATGTACGAGTTTTTTTCTTTTTTATTTCTTTTCCTGGAGTGATGCTATTGTTCAAAGAAATGATCACGGTGATGAATACACAACTATATGATGATATTGTGAGCCACTGATTGTATACCATGTATGGAATGTTTATGTGTTAAGAATGCTTGTGTTTGTATGTTGCTTATCAAAAATGTTTTTAAAAAGTCAACTGCTATATTATTCTCATTTCATATCTTGATACATCTAAAATGTCTATTATAAAGGCAAAAGAAAACTAAATCCTAATGGAAAATTGAGATAAGAATCATCAGGGAAAATAAAACTCATCCTTCTATCAGAAAGATTATATATTATATTTGCGATATCAACAACCTAGAACAAACTGGCTTGCCTGCTATAAACAACTAAAAGTTGGAAGAAAAAAACATATGGAGCAACTATTTTTAGGTACTGGACAACAGGCAGCACAAGACTTTGATCCCTGAGAGATGAAACAATTGCAAATTAAGTCCATCATCATGTAGCTCTTTGCTCGGGGACACTTTCCATACTGCAGCGTACTGACACAGGTTAAACAGGATCCTGCTGAGCTGAGGAATCTAACAATGTATTTCAAAATGTGTCCATAAATTCTTTATATTCTGCCTTTCAAAAGGTGAAGCCTAATTTCCCTCCCTTTGAACTTGGACTGACTTAGTGACTTGGGTCTAATGAACAAAATGTGGCAGAAGGATTGGTGTATGACTACCAAGGTTAAAGTCATAAAAAGCACTGCAGCTTCTACCTTGCTCTTTTGGATTGCCTGATTTAAGAAAAGCTTGCCACCATGTCATGAGGACACTCACACAGGCCTTTGGAAAAGTCCAGGTGGAACGGAACTGAGGCCCCTTGCCAACATCCAGCACCAGTATGTCACTCATAACATACTGAGTGTACTTCCTTGGAAGTGGATCCCCCAACCCTAATCAAGTCTTCAGATGACTGCACTGCCAGCTAACATCTTAATCTTATGAGAACCCTAAAGACAGAAGCACCCAACTAAGCACTCCGAACGCAGAAACATGATAAATATTTTTATCACTGTTTTAAAGTACTAAGTTTTGAGACAGTTTATCATGCAGCTATAGATAAATAATACATCTTCACATTATATTAGGTTATCCTCTCTTTGGTCTTTGTGCTTTAATCTCACTACCGTTTGACACTTCCCATCATTTGACACATTCCTGCCTCATACTGTTAGCATTTTTCCTCTTTTCTATGTATGCTGCCTACTCCTTTAGCCTTCCTCCTTAACAAGAATGTATGCTTTCTGACTTCTTACCTCTTTACTCACCATTGGCCACTACTTTTTATGTATAGTTGAGTGCAATTTTTTACAAATCCTCACATAATATTTGTAATATCCCTCATACTACCGACAAATTTTGTCAGTATGTGTAGGAAAAACAGCATTCAAAGAGTCCTTAGCTCTATTTTCATCATCACGAGATCCAGGAGAGGGAGTCGTGTTCATATACTCAAAAGCTAACTGCTTCTCAATAATTTTAGGAGTTAACAACTACGATATTCAAATATTTATGCAACATAATAAGCTAAAGGATACAGTTTTCTTTGCAGCCTGAAAAATATCAAATTGTTCTGCTTTTTATTTACAATTAAAGAACACTTTCTACGTGTTTATTTTATTCATAATATGAGATAATAAAACCTCTGGAAGTAAAAATAAAAATGCCTAGCCACTTACATCAGCAAGATAGTGAGTAAAAAGCTCCAAACACTCATCTCTCCACAGAGCCATCAGAAAAACAAGGAAAAATAGTCAAAACCAACATTCTCAGAACTCTGGAAAATAGCCAAAGGTTTACAGCAATAAAGCAAATGGTGAATGATGAAAAAGGCAACTTGTAAATGCTCCTGGTAATAAAGGAAATTTCTGATATATCATTAGCTGAATATATACTAAAGGAATAGAGACTTTGGAGATTTCACATGAAAAGGAATATGGTATTTGCAAAAATAGTTTGGAAAATCACTAAACAAATAGACTACTATTGCCTTCATTAATAATAATTAAAAAAGGAACAATCCCTGGGGGAAAAGGGAAAACTTGATTGCCAGAATTAACACATTAAAATAGTCAAATGTCCAGATATCAACCAACAAGAATAAGAGGTACAAAAAATTGGAATAGGTGGCCTATTCAAAGTAACAAAATAAAGCAACAGACTCCACCCCTGAGGAAGTTCAGACATTATAATTATAAATCACAGAAGTTAAGTAACCTGTCCTAAATATGTCCAATAAGCTACGGAAAAAATGGACACAGAACTAAAGGAAATCATAAAAAGAATAAAAGAACTAAATGAGAGTTTCAATGAAGAGGTAGAAATGATAAAAAGGAACAAAACAGGAACTCTGGAACTGAAAAGCATAGTTAACAGAGATTAACAATTCCTTAGAGGGGCTCATCGCAGATTTGAGCAGACAAAAGAAAAAGTCAATAAATTTGAAGATATGACAATTGAAATTATCCAGTCTGAGAAGCAAAAAGAAAAAGGAATGAAGAAAAGCGAACACAGTTTAACAGACCTGTGGGAAACCATTAAGCATACCAATATATATATTCTGGGAGCTCCAAAAGGAGAAGAAAGAAAATGGTAGAAAGGATATTTAACAATATAATGGCCAAAAAATTCCCAAATTTGTTGAAAGACACAAATATACATATCCGAGAAGCTCAATGAACTTTAAATAAGATAAACTCAAGCATATACACACAGAAACACATTATAATCAAACTGTCAAATGCTAAAGACAAAGAGGAAATGCTGAAAGCAGCAAGAGAGAAGAAACTCATCACATACAAGGGAACCTCAACAGGGTTAACAGCTGGTTTCTCAACAAAAGCCATGGAGGCCAGAAGGCAATGGGTTTATACATTTAAAGTGCAGAAAGAAAACACTGTCAACCAAGAATTCTATATCTGGCAAACTGTCCTTCAAAAATGAGGAAGAAATTAAGACAGTCCTACCTAGATAATAAAAGTAAAGAGAGGTGGTGTTCTAGTTTGCCAGCTGCTGGAATGCAACACACCAGAGGTGGATTGGCTTTTAATAAAAGGGGATTTATTTCATTAGTTCTTCAGAGGAAAGGCAGGTAACTTTCAACTGAGGTTCTTTCTTATGTGGGAAGGCACAGGGTGATCTCTGATGGCCTTCTCTCCAGGCCTCTGGGTTCCAACAACTTTACCCAGGGTGATTTCTTTCTGTATCTCCAAAAGGCCTGGGCTGAGCTAGAGTGCTGAGATGAGGTATGCTGAGCTGCTTGGGCTGTGCTACATTGAGTCTCTCATTTAAGCACCAGCCAATTAAATCAAACATCATTCATTACAGCAGGCACACCTCTTAGCTGACTGCAGATGTAATTAGCAACAGATGAGGTTCACTATCATTGGCTCATGTCCACAGCAACAGAACTAGGTACCTTCACCTGGCCAAGTTGACAACGGACTCTAACTACCACAGGTGGTTACCACTAAACCTGCCCTACAATAAATGATAAAAGGAGTGCTTCAAGTTGAATGAATAGGACACCAGATGTTAACTTGAAGCCATATGAAGACACAAAGATCTCAGGTAAAGGTAACTTCAAGGGTAAATACAAATGCCAGTACTGGTGAATTTCTAGTTTGTAATACTGCTCCTTATCTCATACATGATTTAAAATACAAATATATAAAATAACTATAAATCTATATTACCGGATACACAATTTTTAAGGATGTAATCTGTGATAAGAAAAACATAAAAGGTGCAGGGATAGAAGCATATAGGAGCATAGTTTGTATATGCTATTAAAGTTAAATTGGTATCAATTAAATTAGATTATTATAGATCTGAAATGTTAAATTTAAACCCCATAATAACTATGATGGAAGTATCTAACTATATATTAATATATTATATATATAATAAATTTATATATACATAAAATAAATATAAAAGGAAATGAGAAGGGATTCAAAATAGTTCTGTATCAAAGAGCAACTAAATAGTGGGAAAAATGAGGGTCAGAAAAGGTACAATAAATACAAAAAACAAGTACTAACTCCAGCCTTATCAGTAATTAAATTAAATGCAAATGGATTAAACTTTGTAATCAAAATGCAGAGATTGGCAGAATGGGTTAGTAGAATGGATAAAGCCAGATACAACTATATACTGTTAACAAAAGACTCATCTTGAATCCACAGACACAAATAAGTTTGAAGCAAAAGGATGAAAAAAAATTTCATGTAGATAATAACCAAAAAAAGACAAAATAGACATACAAGAAAACACCATTAGTCATTAGAGAAATGCAAATCAAAATCATGAGACAGCAGTTCACACTCACCAGAATGCTTATTACTTAAAAAAAAGGAAAAAAAACCCAGAAAGTAACAAGTGTTGACAAGGTTATGGAAAAATTGGAACACTAACTCACTGCTGGTGGGAATGTAAAATCGTGCAGCCACTATGGTAAACAGTTTAGCTGTTCCTAAAAAAGTTAAACATGAAATTCCCATATGACCTAGTAATTTTACTCCTGGGTTTTTATCCCAAAAGAACTGATAGAAGGGACACAGAAACCTGGACACCAATGTTCATAGCAATATTATTCACAAAAGCTAAATATAGAAACTACCTAAGAAGATGATTGGAATAAATAAAATATGGTATATACATACAGTGGAATATTATTCAACCATAAAAAGGAATGAAGTTCTGCTATCTCTACAATATCATGAATTTTGAAAACATTATGCAAAGTGAAATAAACCTGATACAAAAGAAAAGTATACTACAATTCCATTTATATGAAATATCAAGAATATGCAAATTCACAGAGACAGTAAGTAGATTAGAGGTTACAAGAGGCTGGTATCGTTTAATGGGTACAGAGTTTCTTTTTGAGGTTAAGATGGTTTTGAAGCTATATGTACCACAGAAAAAAAACATGTTCTTAAATTTAATCCATTCCTGTGGGTGTGAACTCATTATATGTTAGACCGTTTGATGAGATTAATTCAGTGAAGAAGGTGTGGCCCAGTTCAATCAAGGTGGGTCTTAATCCTGTTACCAGAGTCCCCGATAAACAGAGTAAAATTCAGACACAGAGAGAAAACAGCCACAAGAAGCAAGAGGCTAGATACTGACAGAACCTAGAAGAAAAGGGAGAGACTAGGAGATAGCTTGCCATGTAACAGAGGAGCCAAGGATTGTCAGCAACAAGCCTCAGAATGCCACAGTCTTCAGGGAAAAAGTACCATCTTGATGATGACTTGATTTGGAATTTCTTTTAGCCTCAGAAGGATAAACTCATAAACTCCAATTGTTTAACCCAATCCATTTCGTGCTATTTGCTTAAGTAGCCTAGGAAACTAAAACAGTGGTGATAAAAAAGTTGGTAATGGATGGTGATGATGGTAGTACAACATTATCAATGTAATTAATGCCACTGAACTGTATGTTTAAAAAGGGTTAAAATGGGAAATTGTATATTTTATATATGTTACCACAATAAAATTAAAAACAATAAGTAAACAAACAAAAAAAAAACAAGCAGCCTAGAAAGACTGGCTCAGGTTCTCCCATCTCAGAGTTCCCCAAAAGTATGGAATGAGTATTTTGGCACTATGTAAAATAATCTTAAGGTATCCACAAACATTTTTAATATAATACTTAGGCTTTTACTATAATGTACATTAGGGAGACCTGGGTTTGAGTTCTGGCCCATGTACTGTACCCACAAAAAAATGTGAACAAAATTCCCTATGATATACAGATCACATATCTGCCTCTGTGTGTGTGTATGTATAGATACAGAAATATATATATATAAGAAGACACATAAAAAAAGAAAAGAATAGATCAAGACTTGGTTTTACAAATATGCTTAAGAAAATGTTAAGTTTGAAAAGTGGTTTATTAAATAAAAATACTAAATGAATAGAGTATAAGTAGCAAATTGATAAATCCAGAATCCTGCACATAATATAGATGACCTTGTGGAGGAAAAAGCGTGCTAGTTTATTATATTTTAGAGCCTGCCACTGAGCCAAAGCTTTTTGTGAAAACAGCAAAAGCCCGAAGGTACTCCAAGTGACTAATTGGCCTCATTGAATCATAGAGATTATTTGCTCTTATTTTATTGCTTATATTTTGTTGAAAACCACCTTATTAAAAATATTTCGGTACTCATTTTGATAATTCTTTCCAGTGGCAGAGATAATAATTTAAGTGTATAATTTATAAAGCAGAATTGTTCACTGCCAGTTTTGAAACAAAGAAAAGCTCCCTGCACTATCTCTACAGGCCACAGATTACGATTTACTTGGCTAAGGCTAGCCTTGTCACACTGAGTTAAGAATTTATTAACATTAATAATGGTAATGATTCAACCCAAACAATCTCTGTTCAAACTGTATATAAAACTGAAAGATTAAGTATAAATTACAGAGTACAGGCACTGCAAAATTAAAGCTACCATTTCTTTTTCACAGTGGGAAATGTGATTTGAAATGTTCTAAATGTTAAAAGAGAAAACTTTTAAACTTAAAAAAAGTATACTTGCCTTGAATGACCTGTCACCAAATGGTAGGGACTCTCCATAGTATCGATGTTCAGCAAACACCAACATAGCTTTCAGTTCCTCAGCCACATCCCACATGAACCCCTAAGACAATTTCACAAATTGACAGGATAAAATTAGGATGTAAAAAAAAATCAGTGAATCTTTTTGCAAACCATATGAAACAGATATTAAACCAGACCAAAAAGAGTTTTCTGAGAAGTTGCACAATTTATGTTTGTTCCATCCAATGATAAATTATAAAATTGTGGTTTAGTTGTTCACATCAATCTCACAATGTAGTAGAGTGAAAAAATTAAAAAATAATCATAGGTTTCTCATCCACCACTCACTCTAACTCCCCTTATCATTTCAGCACTAGAATCAATATTATATCTAAAAATAGTCTTCAAATTTTCATCAAGTTGTACTGTGTGCCAAATATTCTAGGAAATAGCTGAGGATATCTAAGTTAGCCTTCTACTCATATGCATTTAGAAAATAAAAAACAGTACAAATATGCATATAGGATTTCCTTGGGGTATATATTAAACTTATTTGATAAATAAATAGCAGCTAATAATAGCTAAAATTAATTGAGTGCTTACATTATGTCAGGCACTGTTTAAACAATTAAACTATGAATTCATTTAATTATCAAAATACACAATCTAGAAAATACAGATATTTCTTACAACAAACTAAAAGAGGAAATGGCAGACATTTCCTATAGCAGAGTAAAAGCAGATAATTTAATAATGATGGAAATTATCCAAACTTCCCTCTAAACATGGTGATACATAAACAAAAAAGCTTCTGTCTTACTGAAATTTTACTTTGTATTTATAGGCAGTGGTAGTGTATATGGCTTACATAAAAGATACCAATTGATTCATATTATCATACATATAACAATTATGATCTTTCCATTGTAAGGTTGCGTTGGTGTATTAACCAAACTTTTTCACAAATTTCAAATCAACAGTGTAATACAACCTCCTGTATTGTATTAAATATACAATTTATATTTATATTTAATTTAATGTATTTAATATATTAAATTAAATATTTAATAGAGACTGCTAAAATGAGGCCGGCACTAGATAAATATGCTTTATGGTTCTCACCATTACCGATCTCAATTACTGTTTCAAATATAGAAGTGCTTAGAAAAGAGGGTCTTGGAAATGTGGAATATTGGTGCACCATCTTATATGAGTAAAAATAAAGCTATATTTGTAAAGCATAATTGAATTTAATGCAATTGTAAAAAAAAGTGTGCTCTGCTCAACTTATAAATACTTGAGAATGTTTAATTTTGAACTGTATACAGAGAAATTCTAAAACAGATCAATTAAACAATTAAATTGAAAACACACACACACTCTAAGTGATAGGCACTATGATTACCCCCATTTTATATACAAGGAAACTTAGTCACAAGAGATTCAACAACCTATAACAGTCACACAGCCAGTAAGTGGTAGAGCCAAGATTTAAACCCAGGCTCTCTGGCTCCAGAGTGATCATCAGATGCTGGTAGACCTCCTTACTGCCACACCTCTGGCTGGTCACTGATCAATCATTGTATTTTACCACTTACCTCAGTTGCAGCTTTAGAATCCTTTTCAACAAAGCATTCTAGGCAGTCAACATCAACTGATAAGATTTAGATTTAACACCAACGGTAAAGATACTTGCCATTCCTAGTGCACACTGTTGCTTCTAATGAGTTGCTATTCCCTAACAAAGTCTAAGGGCCTCTAAATGTTGGTTTTGATCAATAAATGAACAATTCGATGCATGTGATGATGAAGAATTTAATCTGGTATTTGTGGTGTTTTCAATAATCTCTGTTTTCTCTAAGGACCTTCTCACTCACTGCCATATATCTAAAGATCCTCTAACACCCAGCTCCAGCATCCTCTTCTCTACCTGACCCACCCTGGAGCACTCACCACTCCCTCCTTGCAGCCTCACTGTGCTAGATATAGATCTCTATTACTGTGTTGCAATATTTTCTTACATATGTGAATTACCCTATGAGCTTCTTAAGGGTAATTACCATCCATCAAAATATCCAGACCTCTTGTGGCATTGACCTCAGGTTACAAGAGGAAGCAATTTAATTGAAATGATTCATATTGTAGTAACAAGTGATTATTTGCTTGCATCTGTTCAGACGTATTTTTATTTTTCAAAAAAGATTCATGTAATATATTAACATTTATTAACATTATGTGCCAGCATTGTTCTACGTTCCACATTCTTATTTAAAGCTCTATGGTATTACTACTACACCTAATTTACAGATGAGAAAACTGAGAAACAGACTTTGTCAGTCTGTATGAAGTCTTCATTCTTGACCATTATGCTACATTGCCTCTCAATAAGTGCATGTTCAGAAGACAATATTTAATTGGAACACTTTGGTATTTGAAGGAAGGCATCTAGAGCTGGGAAAGGGCCAAACAGGTAGCAAAGACAGCCTGGATCTGCCTATAGTCGGGTCTCTGGAACTGTACTGATTGAGTATTACTTCCTTTCCACAACTTCTAAGCTCAGATTTGCCAGCAAGTCTTAATTTTTGCTACAGTGACTGCCATGCCAGTGAACAGGGTTTAGTAGAACTGGAAAAATCACAGGATGGGAGAAGTTGCCCTGTGGTCTTGGCATAAAAAGGAAGTCATGTCACATAAGGAGAGAAAGGGAGAGGAGGCAGTCTCAGTTGTTTCACAGAAAAACAAAGCAGAAATTCGATGGAAATGAAGTCCTGATTTCATTTCTCATTTAAGAGAAATAGACATCTGAGGATCTCATTTCAACTGACATATTTAGAATGACATTTCCTAAGGAAATAATCAGGATTGAGGAATGCAATAACACAGTATAATTGGACTCAGATATTTGCTTTCAATTTAGCTCAGTTCAACAAACATTTATGGACAACTCCTGACTATGGAAGGCAGTTTGGTGGTTCCTCAGGAAGCTAAATACAGAATTGCCATATGATACAGCAATCCCATTGCTAGGTATATATTCAGAGGACCTGAAGGCAAGGACACAAATGGATATTTGCACACCAAAGTTTATAGCAGCATTATTTATGACTGCCAAGAGATGGAAACAGCACAAATGCCTATCAACAGATGAGTGGCTAACAATCTGTTGTATACACATATAATGGAATATCACGCAGCTGTAAGACAGAATAAAGTCATGAAGTATGTAACAATGTGGAAGAACCTTGAGGACATTACCCTGAGTGAAATTAGCCAGAAACAAAGAAACAAATTCTGTATGGTCCCAACTAATATGAACTAACATTAATGAGTGAACTTTGAAAGTTGAAGTTAAGAGCATGGGTTATCAGGAGATAGAAATAGGGTAGAGATTGGGGAATTGGTGCTGAAGGAAGACAGACTGTGTAACACAACTGATTGTAAAACTTCTGAAATGGATAGCCCAATATCCATTGTAGCACAATAATATAAGTACACTGAATGAAGCTTCATATGAGTATGATTGAGGGAGAAAGGCTGGGGGTACATAAGAAACCAGAAGGAAAGATAGAAGATAAAAACTGAGATGGTATAATTTAGGAATGCCTAAAGTGGACAACAATGGTGATTAAATGTACAAATAAAAAAACCCTTTTGCATAAGGAAGACCAAATGAATGTCAATATTGCAGTGTTGGGTCAACGCAAGCTAGGGTCTATAGTCAACAGAAGTATTGAAATATGCTTCCACTGAATGTACATAGGCATTACACCAAAACTAAATGTCAACAGGGTGAGGGACATGGGGGAGGGATATGGATTTTTTGTGGAAGAAAAGGAAATGTCTTCATGTAGATTATGGTGGCAAAGGCATGTCTATACACTTAGGTTGGATTGTATGATATGTGAATAAAATTGTTTTATAAATAAAAATATTTTTAAAAAAAGGTATGGAGGGAAGTACCTGAAACTGCTGAGCTGTTTTCCAGTAGCCTTGTGTCTTGAAGATGATTGTATAAAGATATAACTTTTACAAAGTGTGTGATTGTGAAACCTTATATTTGATGGTTCTTTAATCCAGGGTATGGACAGATGAGTAAAAAAATATGGATAAAATAAATAAATAAATAACGGGGGGGACAAAATGTAAAATAAATTGGGTAGATGGAAATACTAGAAGTCGATGACAAAAGGGGTAAGGAGTATGATGTGTTATGAGTTTCTTCTTATTATTTCTTTTTCTGGACTAATGCAAATATTCTAAAAAGTGGTCATGGTGATGAATATACAACTATGTGATAACAGTGTAAGCCACTGATTGTACACTATGTATGGAATATATGTGCATAAAGAGTTCTCAATAAAAATATTTTTTAAAATTTATATTTTTCATGTGTACTCATAAATTACGTTTTGTTATTAGACTTAGGTATTATTATAAAATATAGTCATAGAAGCAAATAGGCTACACTATTATTTTATCCTCAGAAATATAAGAAAAATGGTAGAACAGGAGAACTAAATTAAGATATAGCTAAAGCGTTACCTTTGACAGTCAAACTTGCAATTTCTTTTCTTATTTGCATAGGCCTCATTTATGATTTATTCATTCATTCTTTCAACAAATATTGAGCACTTACTTATATGCCTAGTATAGTCCTTGACTCTGTACAATACTGAACAAATACACAAAAATTCCTATTACGTTCTACAGACCATAAACAAAGCAAACCATAAATGAAATAAGTAAATTAGAATGTTAGGTGATGATAGGTACCATGGAGAAAAATAAAGCAGGAAAGGAAGACAGGGAATATATGGAGTTCAATTTAAAATAAGTCATTCAGAAAAGGAATTAGAAATGTAATACACAGTGTTTATAGAAATTTTAGAAAATACAGATAGGAAAAATAACAAAGTCATCCATAATTCTATAATCAAGATGAACACTACTAATATTTTTGGTATCTGTCCTTCTGGTCTTTTTTCAATAGAGATAGAAACAAAATATTTGTTTGATGGTTTGTTTTATTTACAAAATTGGGATCCTACCAACACTTTGTGTTTTGTAACTTATTTTTTATCTTAATACACTGTAGCCAACTTTTAGTGCCACTATATATTCTTCTAAGAGAGTGTTCTTTAGGTGGCAGGAAAGAACAGAATATCAGAATCACCTGGGGCACATTCTTGAGCCCACACAAAGCCCACTGAATGAGAAGTTTGCTGGAGAATGCAAGAAGGAAGGAATAGAGTAAAAAAAGTGCTGCTAGTGAGGGACCATCCCAATTAAGATGGCAGAGTGAGAAGTTTCCAAGCTCCATCTCCCCACAAAAGCTTTGAACAACAGGCAAGAACTGCCAAAAATCCCTTTTTCAAAGTATCAGAGAACAGTTAATGAATTGCAGGAACAAGGGCAAGCACCAAATTAAGAAAAAGGCAAGTTAAAATCATTAGCATCTGGTGGCATCCTGGCTAGCCTCTCCCTCATCCCCTGACCTGGTACAGCATGGAGGTAGTTTGTGTTCCCAGTTTGAGTCTCTAGTCCCAATTCCAGAGGGATCAGAGTAACTCTCATGCATATTCCAGTGGTAACCTGAGGGACTAAACCAGGACACTAGGCACAAGTTTGTCATCTCTGAATTTGCCCTGCATGGAGAAGGCAGTTTGAAGAGCTCTCCTACAGAATGCTAAGAGAGAAAGCAGTCAAGATGTGGATGCCTGGAGCAAGAGATTAATAATTGTGAGGCGTTACAGTGTGGGGATCTGTAATGAGGAAACTGCTTCCTAGGGAAGACAGGACATTTGTATGTGTGTAAATGGGGAATTCCAGAGGCCTTGCACGTGCAGAAGGCATGCCCAAAATAAGATGTGCAGAAAGGAGCAGGCAGGCCCCTGCGCTTTGGCCTATATGGATAAACTCTGAAGGAGAGCAGCCACACAGGTCAATCTGCAAAGACTGGGAAAAGTGTTTTTGATTTCTCCTTCTTCATATTTTGTTTGTTGTTGTAAACTCCTAGTATGCAAACAAAGCTCTGTAATAACACCAGTTGGATACAAGCTTAAGGAGCAGACATCTCAGAGTTTAATTCCAGCAGCAACACATTAAAATAGCAAAATGTTCACATTTTAACAAAAGATTACAAAACATACAAAAAAACAGGAAGCAATGGCCCAGGCAAAACAGATAAATTTCTAATAAATCATTAGAAACCATCAATGAAGAGGATCATAACAAAGACTTTTTAAAAATAGTTCTAAATAGGTTCAAAGAACTAAAGGAAAACATAGACAAAGAATTCAAGGAAATCAAGAAAACAATAGCTCAACACAAGGAAACTATCAACAGAGAGACAGAAACTATGAAAAGGAACCAAACAGAGCTAAAGACCGCAGTCCCAGAAATTCAAAGTTCCCTAAAGCAGATTGGAGCAGGCAGAAGAGTCAGTGAACTTGAATAAAAGACCTTCGAAATCATCCAGTCTGAGGGCAGAATGAAGAAAGTATGGCGAAAAGTGTACAGAGCCTGAGGAACCTGTGGGACAACATCAAGCATACCAATATATGCATTGTGGGAGTCCCAGAAAGAGAATAAAGAGAAAAAGGGACAGACAGAACACTCAGAGAAATAATGGCTGAAAACTTCCCAAATTTAACAAAAGACATGAATATATATTACCAAGATGTTCAATGAACCCCAAGCAGGATAAAACCCAAATAGACTTTTATCACAGCACATTATAATCAAACTTTAAAATGCCAAAGACACAGAAAGAATTCTGAAAGCACAAGAAAGAAGCAATGTGTCACATACAAGGGAGCCTCAATAAAATTAAATGCTGATTTCCCAGTGGAAACCAGACAGACATGAAGACAGTAGGATGACAAATTTTAAGTGCTGAAAGAAAAAAACAGCCAACCAAAAATTCTGTATCTGGCAGAACTATTTTTCAAAATTGAGGGAGGAAAAGCAAACAAGAATGTTACAGATTTAGGATGCTAAATTTTAGTAAGCTCCATGGTAACCATAAAGAAAATATCAGAGAATATGCAACTTTTAGGGACAGAAGGTAGAGTACAGATTGCCAGGGGTGGAGGATAAGTGCAATGAAGAGTTAATGAAAAATGAGTTTAGGGTGAAGGGAAAGCTCTAGTAATGGAAAGTTCTAGTAACGTGAATGATATGGTTGGGAAAAGGTGGGATGGGAAGATTTATATGAAAAAGAAAGAAAGAAAAACTAAAGAGATAATGAGAATTAAATTCAATACATGATACTAAATGGTATCTAAGAGTTGAAGGGACAAGGCGCAAAAGAACATCATGGGGACATAAGACAAAATTGAAATATATGATATAAGCTTCATATGGATGTTAAATTCCTTGACTTGATAACTGCACTTAAGGTGATTATATAAGTGAATATCCTTATTTGTAGGAAAGGTACATGGAAGTACTATATCTTCACGGATATGTGTGCAAACTACTCTCAAATGTTCAGATATTAGAGAAGGAAGTAGGGAAAGAAGGGAGGGAGGGAAAGAGGAAGGAAGGAAGGAAAGAAGGAAGGGAGGGAGGGAGGAAACGAATGAACATAGCAAACAGCAAAATGTTAAAATTGGTGGATTTGGGTATTTGCAAGGTGTGGGGGTATGTTATATTTCTCTGTATGGAGTTTGTATTATTTTAACAACTGTCCTAAAAATTAGAAATTACTTCAAAATAAAAAGTTAAACATGAATAAATAAATAACTATATTAAAAAACAAATCTCCAAAGCTTAGCCTACCTATAAGTATGCCTAAGAGTTACTTCTAGAGGACCTTTCGATGCTCAGACGTAGCCTCACTCTTCCTAAGCCCAACTGTACAAGTGAAACCATTGCCCTCCCCCCTAAGTGGGACATGACATCTAGGGATGAAAGTCTCCCTGGTGGTGTGGGAGATGATTCACAGGGATGAGTCCAGCCCTCGCACCATGGGATCCACAATTCCATCCTGACCAAAAGGTGGAAAAGAAGTGTAACTTATAAAGTATCAGTGCAGAGAGAGTTCAAATAGAGTCGAGCAGCTACTCTGGAGGTTGCTCTTATGCAAGCTTTAGTTAGACCTTGCTACCTTATCATAACCTGCCAAACCCCAACCAGGATCATTCCAGCCAATCCTAAAGAACATTTAGGGCAATATATAAGATTCCACAAAGGTTCCACGCACTAGAGTAACTTTCCAGAAACCTACAACTTCCAGATGGGTCCCTGGACCAGGTAAGTCCTGAAACCTAGAGGGCCCAGCCTGTCCAGAACATCAGATAGTTCCATCTTCTTGCCCCATATTAATAACAGCCCCTTCCAAGATGAAAAATTTAGAATGGCTGCAGCCCAAACACCCCTAAAAAGAGGGACAGAAAGATCAAAGGTGATGGCAGAGTTATACAGAGAATTTTAGTCTCCAGTATCTTAGAGCAGCTAGAAGTAAAAATCTAAAATTGTGGAATTGCAACCCATGCCAAACTCTGAACTATGTTCTACAACTACTGTGGTGGTGTGCATTGAAATATATTACTTTTTTGTGTATATGTTATATTTTACATGAAAGAAAAAAAAGTCAATCGTGACAATAAAAAATATTTATGCCTTCTAGTCTCCTATATTCTGGAGCAGCTAGAAGGAAAAATCTGAGAGAATCATATGGTAAACCATGATAAACTCTGGGATCTGTCCTGTAACTACTTTCTAAGGAGTGTAATTGAAAACTATTGTTTTTTTCTTTCTTTGCTTTGTATGTATGTTATATTATACAAAAGAAAAGTTAAAAAAAAACAGCTTTGTGATAGTAATAGCAGAGTGCCTGTCTCCCCACCTCCCCCCTACCCTTTGTGTTTTACTGTAGAAATTAGCTGGGATACTTTTTAAATCTTTTAAATTTTTATGGGCCTTATATATCATTCATTCTTTTAATTTGTAATTCTTTAAGGTTGGATATGTATGTTTACTGGACATTTGTATTAATTTTTTGTGAACTATTTACGTACTTTTGCTATTTTTCTATTATTAGTACATTTATCATCTCTATTTTTTTAAAGAACTTTACAATGAAATATAGTAATACTTGGTCATATACACCATAACCATTTTTCCAGGTTATCATAATAAATGGCAAATTGTTTCAGCACAGGAATTTCAGAAATTTGTACATACCGTATTATTGCAAAACCAGACAATGTCCCCTTCATTCCCAGTGTAGAAAAGTATTGATCCATCATCTTCCTTCCAGTATTTATCAGTTATTAGGTACCGCTGTTTAAAAGTTTTATCAGCATAAAATCCAAAATGATCAATCTATGATAGAAACAAAACAGACAAAAAGACACCATTCAAAGAAAAGTAATTACCTGAGATAAACATAAATTAATTAAATATTCCATTAAAATCAACCTATACTACAAAAGTAATTGCATAAAATACTTTAGTAGCAACTTAAAAATATAATAATATTAAAGTTGAATTGGAAATGGCCATATGATCCCATGATTTTTTAAAATACAGATATCCATTATAATCTGGTTTCATTATTTAAACTTTCAATAACAAAAGCCAAGAACTAAAGAGAACACTGGAAAGGTCTATAAACACTGACACCCCAGCAACAACAGATATTCCAACTGTTAGGACTTTGGTGTCTAATACTATTCCCAACTAAATGGACCCGCAGCTCGTTAGTGATATGGTTAACTGACATTTGAGACAAGGAAGCTACAGGATAAGCCTACACAGCTCACTGTGCTAGAAAGTAAGGAAGTACTCAGAAATTAATGGACGTATGTCTAATAGACATAGGAGCTAACTTCAGGGGACTACCATTGGCTAATGACTGCAGTTGACTGAAATATTCAATTCATAAAAATCCATTAGACCATAATGATATCAAAAAGAGAAAGGAAGAAAGCAAATGCATTTGCCACAATTTAAGGTGATTATTAAAACAAGATCAACTTTGAAAATTGGGAATAAAAAAATAAAGAATTCAATATTTAACCTGCCTTTCCATAAGGACTGTATTTCAGGGTACCAAATAGCCTCAGCTGATGAAGAAGAGTTCCGTTTAATCAAATGCCAGCTAAGAAAAGCAGAAGGAATGATAGAGTTAGAAAAATGATAGTTTTACAAACTCTAATGAAGTTATTAATTCAAGCAAAAACTATCAGTTGGTGCTAAAAGCATTAGGAGAATGGATGATAGGTAAACGGACACTCATATAATGTCAAGGTAATACCATATAGAATACTCTTTTGTCACAAGAGGAAAATGTAACTTTACGATAGAAGGAACAGGCTGCACCTTAATCTAGTGATTGATGTCAGCATCAGTAATGGTGGGGCAGGCAAGGATTATATATCCCCTCATGTAGTACTGCATGAAGCCTGCATCATCCAGGATATATTATTGTAAAAAAAATGACCAACTTCTATCTAATTCGGTCTTCAGATCTAATTTCCAGTTTCTAGGAAATACAGAGGGTAGAAGAAAAGCTAAAGCCATCTGAAGAAGCAATCAGACAAATTCCAAATGTATGACATTCTATAAGACAATGGCAAGGTCACTGTTATGATAAAAAGGACTATTTTAGATTGAATGAATCTTAAGGAACCAGATGCAACACATGATCCTGGGTTGGATTCTCATTTGAACAAACAAGCTACAAATGACAATTTAGGGACAATTGGCTTAATTTGAATATGGACTGGGTATTAGATGGTATGAAGAACTTATTGTTAATATTGGTATGAATAATCATGTTATTTTGGCTACATAAGGAAATGTTTTTATTTTTTACCCTTAAAGATTTAGGGACAGAATGTCATGCTGTTAATTTACTTCAAAATACTTCAGCATAAGTGGCTAGAGGGAAGTAGTGAAACTTTTGAACTGTGTTCTAGTAGCCTTGATTCTTGAAGAAGACTGTGTAACTATATAGCATTTACAATGTGACTGTATGATTGTGCCTGATGCTCCTTTTTTCCAGGGTATTGGCAGATGAGTAAAAAAAAAAAAAAATGATAATAAATAAATAAATAATAGGGGGAGATAAAGGTTGAAAGCTGGATAGATTGAAATACTGTAGGTCAACGGGTAGGGGTAAGGGATATGGGATGTATGAGTTCTTTCATTTCTTTTTCTGGAGTGATGCAAATGTTCTAAAAATTATCAAATCATAGAGCACAGTAAACTCATGCACATCTATCTAAATTTAGTTATCCCCACAGTAAGGAGCCCAATGAGCCTTTAGGATCATGAGCTAGAATTCCCCAGGGGTTTGGAGGGAGAGTCGTGAGAATGTGGTATCTGGCCTAAAGTGGACTTAGGGCTGATCTAGGGCTGATCTAGTGCTGCTCCAGCCTCCATGAGCAGGAGTTGGTTCTAATCTAAACCAGAACCAGAACCATCAAGACTTCCGAGGCTATTCTAAAACAGACGGGACTCTCTGCACCAGCTGCATCTGTGAATGAGCCTGCGCACAGACACACATGCACAGGCACACACGCAGACACTTCACATTCATACCACAGGTCTCAATGTGTAAGTTTTACAAACTACATCTAATTGCATACTCCCCAATGTCTATGATGATCATCCTACATAATCCTAAAACAGAAACTGTTCTAATCTAAAAACTGCATACCTTTCAGAAAAATAAGCAGTTTGTATGGACCACTTATGGATCACCTCCATGTGATATAAACCTTCATTATATATGGTTTATATATGGTTAATTCATTCAAACACTCACTCAACAAGCATCTATTAAATCCTATTCTGGGCAAAGTACTAAGCTAAGCAATGGGATAAAAAAGTGGTGGAGCCAGGGCCCCTGCCTTTAACTTACACTAATTCAATTACACATACTCAGCCTAAAAAGAAAAGAAAGCAATAGATAGTCAGTGAAGGGGAAGTGGGCAAATGATTCTATCTACTCCTTGTGAAGTCCCCAGACCAGCAGCAGTAGCATCACCTGCAAATGAGTGAGAAATGCCAATTCTCCAGCAGCATCCCAGAATTATTGCATCAAAAACTGTGGGGGTGGAGCCCAGGAATCTAGTTTAACAATCCCTACAGGTGATTCTAATATATTGCTTAAGTCTGAGAACAATGAGTAAGTATAGGCCCCAAATGAGATATGAATCTGCTATTCCTTCTTCTGGTCTTAATTATGATTAATTCTAATACTGTAAGCATCTCACCATGCTAAGACAATGTTGTTTAAAGATTTTAACTACCACCCAACATGGCCCTCAAATCCAAGTTAACTGCATCATTTGAAGCTCAGTAGGAGATACAATTACCTGTTTCAACTAGGGAGGAAAGACTGGCCAAGTTGGACTTAGAAAAAGGAAGTACATGGCTCTTCAACAAGGTGCCTTTCTGTGGGATTTTCAAAGATAATTTTGCCAGTGATTTCCACCTTACCCACTAACTGTAGAGCCTACTCTTCCAATAAAATGACATATTGCTGTAGCCTCTAAAAGCAGCTCACAGAGAAACACATTTCAATAATACAATTTGAAGGTTTCAATATTGAAAATATGGGTATGTGCTGTGTTAAACGTAAATGGTTAAAACTTCTTGCTGGAAGAAAAACTTCCACCTGATAATACAAGGGTAATGGATACGTCAGAATGAGGGAAAGACAAACTCCCTTGTGTGATCCTTCCCAGGAAATTCCTGCTTATACCAATCATTTCCATTGTTTTAGTTAGATGTGGGCAAGAGGTGAAGAATTCTGGCATGGTAGACAGAAAGCATTTTTAGGAGTAAACAGATACAAACTTAAGTCTCTATTAGCTATGAGGCCTCAGGCAAGACACTTAAGCTCTTTGAGACTTAGTGCCTTCCTATGTAAAATAAGGATAACATATACTCAGAGGATTAAAGGGAGGATTAGAAAAAAATGTACAAATAGTTACATTACTGTTATATAAGTGCTCAACAGAAGTTGGTTCTCTCCATCCCATTTGCAAACCAATCCATGGAGTACTTAGAGGGGGTAAGTAAAGTGGAGAGACATGATGCTCTGCACAGAATTACAGGAAGTACCCTTAGAAAGTCAAAATATCCTATTTTCTGAGTGCCTCATCTATATACTGAATACCTAGAAACATGCAATGAAATCTCCTTCCCAAAATATTTACTGAATTTTCTCGGCTGCTTTTTTATCATCAATGATATTAATTTTTGGCTTTGTAAGTTTCCAATTCCCAATGGCCAGGTTAGCCCAGTGAGGACAGTGTGCCCTCTGGTGTTGAGAACTGAGGCCTGCATGCTACTTCCAGCTCTGTGCTCTTGAATAAAGAGAGATTTTATAAATCACAACATGAAAGGGCGACAAGGGCCTTAGAAACCATTTGGTCTACATTGCTCAAATGAAGAAACTAGGCTCAAAGAGGGCAAGTGGCTTGGCCAAAGTCATAAGTCAGAAACAGACCTGGAACTTTTAATTACTTTTGAAATTAAGTTTACTGAAACAACTAAAATAAATACTAATGCTCATGATACACAGCAGTTCAGCATGGTACTGGCATAAGAACAGACATATGGACCAATGGGTACATTTTGTGAGGATTCACTGATTTTTGGTAAGAGTACCAAGACCATTCAATTGGTGCTGTTAAAATTGGATGTCCATAAGCAAAAGAATAAAGATGGGCCCCTATCTCACACCAAGTATAAAATCAACTACAATTGGATCAAAGATCCAAAAAATAAGAACCTGTGAAGAGGGCTCTATCTAAGACTCTATAAAAGTTTCACACTCACTAAGTTTCTTTTTCAGAAACATATAACTTCCACATGATTTCTAGGCCATAAACCCTGAAACGCAGAGTTCCCAGTTTCTCCAAGAGCATCAACCAGTTGCATCCCCCTACCCCGTCAACATCCCTTTTCAACAGGAAGAAGTTAGAATGGTTGTTACCCAAATATCCCTAACGATTGAGAGAAAGCTAAAAGGAGAAGGAGGAGTTGTAACAGAGAAGATAGGACTTAACAAATGAGTATGACTACTGAATTGTTATACTGAAATTTCTATTTAGTCTTCAGTGTCTTAGAGCAGCTAGAAGGAAATACCTAAAACAGTAGCACTGTAACCCATATCATATTTTGAAATTTATTCTAAAACTACTTGTTAAAATGCACTTTGAAATGTATCGCTTTTTGTATATATGCTGTATTTCATAATAAAAAACGTTAAAAAAAAAACTTCTGAAAGGAAATATAGGGAAGCATCTTCAGGACTTTATAATAGGTAATGAATTCTTAAGATTTTATACCCAAAGCACAATCACTAGAAGAAAAAATAGATAAATAGATATTATCTGTTTATAGCTAGATATTGATAAATAGATAATTTATCTATTGATAAATAAATAGAAATTAAAAACTTTTGTGAATCAGAGGACTTTATCATGAAAGCAAAAAGACAACCTTTAGGTGCATGGGTGGTTCAGTGGTAGAATGTTCGCCTATCATGCGGGAGATCCGGGTTCGATTCCCAGACCATGCACCCCCACCCCCACCCCGAAAAAAAGGCCACCTACAGAATAGGAGAAACATCTGGAAACCACATATCTGATAAGGGTTTACTATCCAGAATATATAATGAAAACCTACAACTCAACAACAACCCCCCCCAAAAAACAACCCCAATTTTAAAAATGGGCAAAAGACTTGAATAGACAACTCTCCAAAGATATATAAATAGCCAAAATGCACATGAAAAGATGCTTAAGATCATTAGCCATTAGGGTAATTCAATTCAAAGCCACAATGAGATACCAATTCACACTTAAGAGAATGGCTACTATTAAAAGAAAAAGGAAAATTACAAGTGCTGGAGGGATATGGAGAAATAGGAACACTCATTCATTGCTGGTAGGAATGTAAAATGGTGCGGCAGCTGTGGAAGATAGTTTGGGTATTCCTCAGAAAGTTAAGTATAGATTTACCATATGACCCAGTAATCCCATTTCTAGGTATATTCCCAAAAGAATTGAAAGCAAGAATTGGAACAGATATTTGCACACCAAAGCTCATAGCAGCATTATTCACAATTGGCAAAGGATGGAGGCAACTCAAGTGTCCATCAACCAATGAATGAATTTAAAAATGTGGTATATATACACAATGGAATATAATTCAGCCATAAAATGGAATGAAGTTCTGATATACAAGATAGCATGGATGAACCCTGAAAATAACATGAGTGAAATAAGTTAAACACAAAAGGTCAAATAATGTATGATCTCACTGATATGAAATAATTAGTATTCGAAGATCCATAGAGTCAGAAACTAGAATATAGGTTATCAGGGGCCAGGGTGAATGTAGGGAATAGGAAGTTAATGTCTAACTTGTACAGAGTTTCTACTTGGTTGATGGAAAAGTTTTGGTAATGGATGATGGTGATGGTAGCACAACATTGTGAATGTAATTAACAACACTGAATTCTGTATGGGAATGTGGTTAAAAAAGGAAATTTTAAATTGTATACATATTACAATTACTAAAATAGAAATTTAAAAAAAAAACACATAGGCCTATAGAACACAGTGAAGCCCAATGTAAATGACAAGACTATAGTTATAACAAATAGTTAATACTTTCATGTAAGCAAATTCACACTAACGCAAGGTGTTAAGAATTAGCTGGCCACAGTTTCAGTTTGCAACTTAGGAGATCATACCTCTGTAATTATTCAACCTAGAAATTTTAGGAAATGTTACACCATCAGAGGGCGACATTGTATAAGTGGCAAAGTAGGAGCGCTTGTTAAGCTTTAAATACTTAATTCATGAAATTTTAAGGCAGGAAGAGAACTTAAATATCAAGTCCAATCTCTTAAATGAATAAATTGAGATTCAGAGAAGCCAGTTATTTTAATTCTTTCTCCTGTTGAATCTAGAGATAAAGTCACATAATTTAAACATGGCATTCACCACACTTCTTTTAAAAGTCGGAATTCAAAATTTATGCTGGTAGAAGTCAGGGTAGTGTTTACCCTTTTAAGTAAGAAGTGATTCTAAAGGAAACTAAGGGGTTTCTGGAGTTAGGGTGTCTCATTTTTCTACACATAGAATAAGATAATAATAATAGCAAATAGATTATTAAACATTTAAAATTTCCTTTAAGAGCTCCGGATTATTTAAAATGTTGATACTGATTGAAAGAGGTGGATTCTCTGCCTGATGTGTTCAAATGATTAATTCCTAAGACACCAGGGATTCATAGAGAGAAAAAGCTTTATTGCTATGTATGAAGCAGGAGATCAGATGGTCTATCAGCCTAAAAATCTGTCTCCCCAAATGCAGTAACTCTGATAGTTTTATAGTATGAACAGATGAGCAGGTTTTAGGATAATGAGTACAATGGCTCGAGATGACAAAGGGAGAGATGATCTAATTACTGAGCATGTGCACACTGATTACATGTTTAATCATAGAACGTATGTAAGAAACGGCGGCCTTAATATGATGGGTGTGATTTTTAGTATTAATATAAGGTATAGATCACTAATAGATTAAAGTCTAAACTACTGCACATGTCAGATAGGCTAACTTTTGTTAGATGCAGCTTCGTCTAGCAAGACAGTTAAGGAATTGGGGTGAGTTATTTCTGAGCTGATCCCAGTTCCTTCATTAATAAACAATAGTGGCTATCTTTTGTGATCTTAAGGCTCTAAAGTTGAAAAACAGGATAAGGGACTTCAAGTGGGGACAGTTACAAGGGCTTTACAATCACAAGATAAAGGCTATATGGTTATACAACCATTATCAGATGGTTGTATAACTGGGCCACAGTTCAGCAATCTCAGGCATTTTCCTTTGGTCATTTTATGCTATAAAAGAAAGTAAGAAAAGCATCTATTTGATGATTCAGTAATCACAATTTTTTGTTAATTCTTAACTCTCAGTTATGATATATATATAATGTTTATATTTCTATAACACTAAACATTTATATATGAATTATAGTTCATTAAATCATATCCATATTAAATTTTTCATTCACTTAAAAATAGCTGTTGAATATTCGCTGTGGGAGACAGAGTTATGTATCACAGAAAATATGTTCTTAATTTTAATCTATTCCTGTGATTGTGAACCCATTGTAAATGGGATCTTTTGAAGAGTTATTTTTTGTTAAGTTGTGGCCAACTGAATTGGGATGAGTCTTAATCCTATTACTTATAAAGAAGGGCACAGAGAGAAAGCTATAGGGAAGGAAGAAACTGGAAGTCAAAAGAACCACAGGAGAAAGGAGAAGACATTGATTGCCATGGACATTACCATATGACAAAAAAGCCAAGGGCCAAGACCTCTGGCAGCCAGTCCCAGAACACTGCAGTCTTCAGGGAGAAAGTATTGCTTTATAGACGCCTCAATTCTGGATTACTCCTAGCTTCAAAACCATGAGTCAATATTCCTGCTGTTCAAGCCAATCCATTTTGTGGTATTTGTGATAGCAGCCAGGAAACACTCACTAAACGGCTGGTATAGAGAAGAGAATTAAGATACAATTCCATCTCTCAAGAAGTTCTGAATTTGATGGATGTAATAGACATACGAATAAACAATCACATAGTGATGTGATTAAATTTTATATGCAAAGTGCTGTGGAAGCCTAGAAAAGTAAGTTACCATCCCTGCCTAAAAGAACTGTGTGGAAGGGTTCTCACAGGGGATTTGTCAATAAAAACATACTTTTAAAAAATGAATTGCGGGCAGGCCACGGTGGCTCAGCAGGTAAGAACGCTTGCCTGCTGTGCCCGAGGACCGGGGTTCGATTCCTGATGCCTGCCCATGTAAAAAAAAAAAAAAAATGAATTGCTTTCATTATCTTGAATCATACATACATGATTTTAAAGGTTTTTAGCACTCTGAAAATTTAAGCTTTACAAAATTCCCACATGAATAGCCTCCACAAAACTAAACAAGTGAAAAAAGAAATTTCCAAAGCTTTTTTGTCTTGGGGAATTCCAAATTTCACATTTCAGACCTAATTTCACTATAAATGGCCTGTAGAGACTTTTCATCATCGTCTTAAAGATACAATCTCCAGACCATTCTTATTTTGAATATTCATCCAATCTGAACGATAAGAGCATTGTATAAAAACGATAAAGAGGATATGTCAGCTGAAACCACAACACTCAGAACAATAACAATACACTCAGGCACGATAAAATTACTTCCTTTGATTACTTTCAGGTACTTTTGCCACCGTATCACCATTTTGTATGATTACTGCCCAGAGTTAACAGGATGTACAGAGAAATAACATTCAATGGTTACATTCATTTCTTCATTCATTCATTCAACAAGTATTTCTTTGAGTCCCTACCAAGGAATAAGTGCTAAAAATACAACAGTGAACAAGTAAGACACAGTCACTGCCCTTAGTAGGTATAGTCTAGTGAAACAGAAATCACTGTTAAAATGACCATGGACGCCAAAGGCAGGAAGGCCTAGGAATGGTTCATGTAGAAGGTGGCACTGAATAGGAATCCTCACCCCCGCAACCCTGGGACCATGACCTAGTTTGACATACTAAACTAGAAGGCCATGGGGATTAAAGACTTGATTATCATCTGCTCCAGGACTCCTCCTCTTATCATCCTATTAAAATTCATTTTGCTTCTCTTATTCTCTATCAGAATAAACCCTGCCCAACTGCAATTTCTAAGTTTTTATTATTTGTGTGTTTGTTTGTGATACCAGAGGACCAATATCCTAAGCTAGGCTTGGGTTATGCTGGCTAACTCTGCTCTGAGCTACTGAGGCCACCAACTAGACTCTATTATCTGTCTATGAGGAGTGTTTTAGCTCAGCAAATGTGAACAGATCCTGAAATTATCAAGTTAAAATCCAACTCAATCTTGAAATGGTAGGAAAGTGGTAAACACACATTTAAAAACAACAATAATGGAAAATAGTACATTCTAAGGGAAATTACTCAGGGATCATAATTATAGTTTACCATTATTTACTAGAGGACATTTCGTGGCTATGGTGGCTGGAGCTATGTACTCCAGAAAAACATGTTCTTAAACTTAATACATTCCTATGGGTGTGAATCCACTGTAAGTAGGACATTTAATGAGGTTACCTCAGTTAAGGTGTGGCTTGATCAATCAACATGGATCTTAATCTTACTACTGAGGGCCTTTATAGGCAAATGAAATTTAAGGAAGCAAGAGGCTAAGGGGCAATAGAACCCAGAAGAAAAGGACAGGCCAGGAGAGGGCACGATATACATTGTCATGTGACAAGTGCTCAGAACCAAGGATCATCAGCAATCACCCCCAAAATATCAGTCTTCAGGAAGAAAGCATCACCTTATTGAGGTCTTGATTTGAACATTTCTCCTAGCCTAAAACCGTGATTTAATAAACTCCCTTGTTTAAACCAACCCATTGCCAGGGAAACGTAAACAGTGCCATTACAATGATAGTCCTAGAAGTCTACAGTTAGAAGATAATTTCAACTATCTGCATATTAAGATGCTTTCATTCCATGGCCCAGTACCTCTTTTGAGGGTGTCTTTACACCCACTCTATTGTAAAGATCATTGTTTTCTATGCCTCACCTCTCCATGATGAGAGAAACAGTCACCTTTGTAAGGCCCTTAGATTGGTGTTTTTCAAAATGAAAGTTTTAATCCATTTAGTGGGTCATAATCAGCATTTTTAAACAAAATTGCACATTACTGAGCAACCAAGCTACAGAATTTGAAACTATCAAGCAGTTAAAAAAAAAATCTATGTGTCAGTGGTAGAATGCTCACCTTCCATGCGGGAGACCCAGGTTTGATTCCCAGACCACGCAGCCACCCAACAACAACAAAAAATTCTATGTGGCCTGAATCAGAATGCCCTTGTGGGTGTGTGTGCTCTCTACTTCAGGGATAGCTGCCTGTTCTGTCACATTCTAAGATGTAATTGCTACTTAAATCTGAGGGGATCTAAGCAATGTAAGGAGCAGGTTAACAAGAACAATCTCACAAAATAGAACACAATTCACAACCAAATGAGAGCTATAGACAATAAGTACTCTATATGCTCCGGGGAAGGACAGCATATGCTGGACTGGGTCAATGGGAGAATGATTTCCTAAAGGGGCTTTAAACAGGGCTTAAGAAGAACTGGATGTGAAGATAGGAGGGCGGGGCAGGGGAAACTATGGTGCAGCTGGCCCGGACTAAGTCTGAAAGAGCAGAGGGACTAAGTAGGCTGTTGGCAATGGTTTAGCCTGGAATTATGAGCCTGTACAAGATTGTACTCCCAGGAGCATAAAGGCAGGGACAGATACTAGGTTGCAAACATGGAAAGGTCTTGGTGATTAACTGGTTTTGTTGTGGAAGTAAAGGTAAGGGAATCATATGATTCCTAAGTTTTCTACTCTGGACGACCAGGAGAAGAGAAGCACCATTAACAATGATGCAAAAAAAAATTCTGAGGAGTTTTAGAAGACAGTGTTATGTAACACATTAAGGTCTGCAATTAAAGTTTATCTGTTTTGGACATTACGCGTTGAACTGCCCTGAAGCATCCTTCATCTGAGGGGATCTAAGCAATGTAAGTAGCATCCTGTTTTTAAGAAGCTTACTACCTGGAATAACCAAGGTTGATGCTCAGCCAGTTCGTGAAATACTGAAATACTTCCAGACCAGTTGTCAAATAACTGCCTGAGAACCTTGAGTGATGTACAACCCTTCTACCTGCTGCCCAGTCCCTTCCCCAAACCTAAAGAAAGAATATAGAGAACTGCGAGAGGCCTCAGGTCTGTGACAAGCTTCTGTTCTGATTAGGCTGTGTCTGTGCCATACTGGTAGTACTAGGCAAAATATGATAAAACCAATGCTAACAGAATTCACAGGAGGGAATAATCCAGGGAGATGATCTGATTACAGTTTCAAACACACAGTATTGAATAGGGATTATTCTACCTTTATGAAATGGGATTTGTTTAAAAACATGGCTTTTCTTAGGGGGGCATACTTCCTTTCAAACCCAGCACAATGATGCAAGATCTGAGTGGTGAAGGATGAACAGGAGGTTTCTAGGCAGAAAGGAAAGAAAGAAACCATTCCAAGCAGAAATAAACCAGCAATGTTTAAGTCATATACAAGCATAGTGTATATAAAACAATGAGACAACCAGCGTGTAGTGCTGGGCATAGAGTATCAATAATACATAAAGATAAAAAATAAGGATTAGGGATTTTTTTCAAATATATTTACTTTTCTGATTTTTTTTTTTTTTTAACATGGGCAGGCACCAGGAATCGAACCTGGGTCCTCTGGCATGGCAGGCAAGCATTCTTGCCTGCTGAGCCACCGTGGCCCGCCCTCTGATTATTTTTTTTAAAGGTTGATCTTAGAATTCATTTGCCTCATGTAAACCTTTATTAGTTGAGCAAGAGCTAGGCAGTCAAGATACACTGAGAGGCAAATGTCCACCAGTTCAGAATTGTAAAAAAGAGGTACATGGAACTCACAACAGCAACTAGAGCTGCCTGCACTTGTGAGATGTGTAAACAAAGAAGGAATAACAAGGAATGAAATGGAAACTGAAAGAAGAGCAAAAGAATGTTGTTTGTTGCTACACTACTTGTTTGTCCCTTGGTTTAGATACCTTATGGGCCCCAGAAAAAGTATGTTCTTAAAGTTAATCCATTTCTGTGGGTGTGCATCTATTCTAAGTAGGATATTTGGGGAGTAGGATCATGGGATGTGACCCATCTCCTTCAAGGCTGGTATTAACCCTCTTACTAGAATCCTTTATAAGAAGATGAAATACAGAGAAAGACAAAGAGAGAAAGTCATAGAAGCTGAGAGAGAAAGTCATAGAAGCTGAGAGAGAAAGTCATAGAAGCTGAGATAAAAAAACCATGGAAGTCAGAAACTGGAAGAAGCAAAACCCTGGAGAAGGGAGACCAGCAGTTGTCGCCATGTGTCTTGCCACCTGACAGAGACCAGGATTGCTGGCAGCCTGTCTTCAGGAAGAAGGTATTGTTTTGACGATGCCTAGATTTGGGCATTTTCAAAGCCTCGGAACTGTAAGCTTGTAAACTAATAAATTTCCACTGTTAAAAAGTTAGTCCATTTTATGGTAACCGCATTTCGGCAGCTTTAGCAAATTAAAACACTTCTTTTTCCAACTGATGAAGAAGAGCTTCTTAGAGGAGGTAATTTTGAACAACATAAAAGAATAATACAGGATTAATCAGACACCTTCAAAGTCAAAGAATTTATAGGATAAATCTTTTGAAGAAGAACAATAGAAAAAAGTAAATGTATGTATATATTTGGCTGGGTGGAGTGGAGAGGTATATATATATATATGGAGAAGGCCACGTAGAGAATAGAGACTATAAATTTGAATCATTAAAAGGATTTGGAAATGCTATGGAACCCTGTGAAAAGCACTTCTGGAAAGCATGAAAAACCAAGATCCATATTTTTTTGAAAAGTAATCCCCATGGCATCTCAGCCAACATCCACTTCACTTTGTCTCACATTCTTAAGAGATGGACCAAAGTACTGACTCAAAATTAGTAACAACAACAAGCTCTTCTACATCTTGTATTTAATATTTTGCATTTATTGTTTGTAATTTTTGTATTTGATGTCTATGATAAGGCAGAGCAGGAAACACAGTATCTTTCCTTCAGGTCAATTCTGCATGTATAGATCTTGATGCTGTGGCAGGCACTCCAAATCCACAGGAATAAGATACAGGGTCACTGCTCTTGAGATCATAGAGATGTGCTTAGTAAATGGAAATTATCTTCTCTTTTAAAGGACAGTCATTTTTTAGAAATTAAACTACATAAAGAGGCAAACAAAAAGCTTTTGTTACTCTGCACAAACTATATCAGTCATTGTCATTTAAAGCCAACTGTTCAAGAGAAGGGAACCATTAGATGTCGAGCAGAAGAGAGTCATAACCACTGCTTTTCAAAATTGTTGTATGAGTTCCTCCCTCAAAGGAAGGGCTATCAGTGCTCAGGAAATGACAGAGGTTTCCGACAGTTTTAAAGGGCAGTGTCTGCAGTATGACCCGTAGTTCCAACTGCATTAAAAAAAAATAATTCACTGACAAACGATAACAAGTACTTCCTCACTTTCCTACCTACTGAATCAAAGCCATTGTTTGGGTTGTAGTTCCTTGTTTAAATTAGGTTATTAAATCACAGTGATGTTGGCCAAACATTCTAGTCATACACCATCAGGAAAAGTAATAAAAACAATAATTGTGAGCCAAACTTAAACACACACACAAATTTTTGCACTAATAAAATTTAATCAATACCAAGGTCATCTTTTTAAACGTTTGTTTTATCTTCCCTTGTAAAAACAACAAATATTCTTTTTTTCTTCCAAGGGGGAAATTCCAGTCTATAGTTGGTTCACTTGTATAATTTTAACAAGTGACAATGATCAGACTTAATCCTATGGGAAAGTTATAGGAATGGAGTTATTGCCATGTGGTGAAGGTTGACTTCCACATCTCTATTTTGGGAATAAATACTCTTTAAGAAATCCTTGAGGTGAATGATTAACACACACAGAGAGCCAAACAGCAAGCAAGAAGAAGATTTTTAGACCTGGGCAGAGGGGCTGTGCCACTTCCTCCTCTGAGATGGGTTAAGAGGGCAGCACTGGCATAATTTCCCGGAGCTCCAGAGTGAGGTACTTCTGGTTGATCTGAGACTTTAAAGAGAAATAACTCTTCACTATTTGTTTGGATTTGTCTGTGATTTCTAAAAGGTGAATTTTGTTCCAGCTAAGAAAGCATTTACCAGCATATTTAACCAAAATGGGGCCAAACTGGGTATAAAAGTCCTAGAAGAGCACATCTTACCTAATGGTACTGTGTGAGCTTCTTTATGCAATATTTTCTTTAACAAAACTTGTGTCTGCAAATGCACATACACTGAGGAACAAAATGTGTAAAAAACTAAGCTAACCCAAGAAAAACGTAATTAGACCCAAAGATGCCAATTTTAAAACAATATTTAAAATAAAATTAGAGGGTCTCCTTGAGGTCATAGGTGGCTATAATCCTGTGCCTCCTTCCAGTGGCATGAGAGGCAGCTGGGTGTCACATCGCAGGCTTTGGAGGCAGACAGCTGGAGTTGGCAACTCAGCTCATCACTCTAGGTGAGTGGCCGTGGAGAAGTTATCTAACCTCTCAGGGCATCAGTTTTTTCAACTGTAAAATGGGAATAACAAAAGCACCTCCAACCTAGAGTTACTGAAAGTATTAAATGAGATGGTGCCTGGACAATACTTAGAACAGTGCCTGGTATATATAGAAGTGCTAAAAAAAAGTGTCAGCTACAAATATTATTAAAAATATAGCAGCTGCACAGGTGGTTCAGTGGTAGAACGCTCGCCTTCCACGTGGGAGGACTGGGTTTGATTCCCAGATAATGCACCACCTCACTCCCCTAAAAAAAATATGTATTTATATATATGAACCAAGTCTATTGAGAATGTTATGAAGTGTTTAATAGAAATGTGAAATGTAACTAACCTTGAGGATTAATCAAACTAGCCACCGCCCCCTTATGCACTTAGGATTCAACACATCTGGACATGTCTGCAGGGTAACAGAGGTGAGGCTTTAAGGATGAGTAGAGGACCAACAGGGAATCCTGTGAGAAGTCTAATCTTGAATCACAGGACCTGGGGCTGACGTTGGAGAGACAGAATCTACCACGTCATGCCTGTCACTCAAGTATTTGGCCTTGCTCCCAAAAAGTCCTTGGCTAAAAGTCATAATTTGGCAATAAAGGTGGCAGAAAAACAAAGCAAAAGGGGGAAGAATTTACTAATAATGACCTGGAATATTAACAGGGCCAAGCAGTAAGTCCTGTTCTAGCAGCGTTGGCAGCAACAAAAGACATTGCTGGGAGTTTTAGAAGATGAGGCTAGTCTTGCAGAGAAATTATCATCCTGGACATTAGTAACTGCAGGACAAGACACTTTGGGCAGAAACAGCCTGGTGTGGGTATCATCGGCGAGCACTGGTGAGAGAGCCTTCTGGGGCTGGAGGCATCAGCATCAAAGGGTATTTCAACAAGGACCTGAAACTGTTGAAATGTATTCCAGTAACCCTGATTCTTAAAGATGGATTGTATAATGATACAGACTCTACAATGTAACTTGGTGACTGTGAAAACCTTACAGCTGATGCTCCCTTTATCCAGGGTATGAACAGATGAGTCAAAAACTGTAGTAGCTTGGCCAGGAGGCCTGCTGCCATGGTTGTTCACAGGATTCAGTTCCTCACTGATGGCCTTTGGTCCTTGCCGGCCATTAGTCAGAAGCTGTCCTCTGTTCCTTGTCATTTTTGCCTGGCTATATGGTACTTCACAACATGGCAGCTAGTTTCCATCAATGTGAGAAATATGGTTGGCAAGTCGATGCTGTTTTTTAGGAACCTCTCAACAGGGCAATTTGGCTTCCTTGTACCTTGGTAGCTGGGTTCCAAGAAACCACTTTTGGATGACAAGAATTCATCAGGAGGGCAGGCCATGGTGGCTCAGCAGGCAGAGTTCTCTGCTGCCATGCCGGAGATCCGGGTTCTATTCCCGGTGCCTTCAGGCCTGGGCCAAACCCACCCGCAGCATATACAGTCACGCAACCCTGCCCCGCTTCCCCTGAGCTCTGAGCACATAGGCATCAGTGTCTGGTACCCTACTTACATGCACCTGCACACCCGCACCACGCCCACCAGCTCTACAAATATTCTTTGATGTAGTAGAAAGAGAAGAGAATTTGAAGACAGATCTGAGCTTGAGTGCTAACACAGTCTTCTATTAGCTGTTGGATTTGAGCAAATTATTTCATGTCTTTGGGTTTGTTTTCCCAAATGTAAAATGAAAAAAAAAAAAAACCTATCCCAGAGTTGTCTTGTGAAAATTAAGTTGGATAATTCACATGCAACTGCTCAGCAAGTGTCTGCAGAAAAGAAGTCTTGCTATATATTAATATACTTTGTAAATTAAAATGTGTAAATTAGTACACATCTTTCAAATCTAAACCCATTACCAAACACACATAAACAACGATATATGTTATCATTATTTAATATTGCCACTTTAGAAAATTATGACATAAAAACTTTAACAATTTGTTCTGAATGTTCATTTAAAAAAAAACATGACACTGCAAAGGAAAATTATTAAAAAAAAAAAAAAGCTTTTGCAGCCATCTTGGAACCAATGACAGCAACAGGTAGTGACTTGACTAGTTTAAGAGCCCCCTACGTACCAAATCTGATGTGACCTGGGAAAGTCTCTGTTTGATATGCTTTTGCTTTTGACTTTCTGCTCAAGTGACAATCACTACTTCTTTGTCAGGTGCAATGTACCTGTATTATATATTCAACATCCTATAAATCAAGGAGCTCTGAAGAATGGTCAATATTATAGAAATAAAACATAATTGCTTTGGATATTTTCTTTATAAAAAATATTTAAAAACAATTTGTGATATCACTTTCATTACTTCATGAATGAAAAGAATACAAATCTAGCTCTCAAGAGTTCATTTATTTCTCCTTAAGTGGCAGAACAATATAATTACAATCATGGTCCACACAGCCTTCTCACAAAAGTGGTTGTGTAAACTAGCTTAAATTCTCAGTATAACATCCTTTAAAACTATAATACTTCATTAAACAGAAGAATATAACTATTATTCTGAATACCATTCTTAAAGATGACAAAAGTATCCAGACTGTTAAAGGAAACAAAATATCTAAGTACAGTTAAAGGAATTGATTTACTAATCTAGAGTTGGTAAACTTTCAAAAACTGAGTGCCATGGAAGTGACCTTTGTTCCTTTGAGTTCCTGGGCAAGAAGAGGACTTGGAAGGACCTCTACAAGTAGAGTGGAAGGTGAATACATGGCAATGACTAGTCCATGTAGCATAGATTAGAGACATTTTCACAAATGTTATTTACCTATTCCAAGCCAAATTTTATACACAGACTGTTTTAAATGGAGAATTTTTAATGGAATTAGGCTAAACTATATTAAGCATCAAGCTTAAGAGGGCAAAGTTCTATAGCAATGATCTCACACCTGCCTCACCAATTTTAGGCTCTTCCTTTATTCCCTTGGATAACACCTTTTCGTAAAGGTCAATGGAGTTCTTCTTAACATCCTTTACTCTATAAATGCATAGAGCCACTCAAAAATATATCATAATCCATTTTATCTTAGAAAGTTTCCTAATCCCCTTCTGTGGTAGGGGTCAAATTGGAAGAATTCAGTTATTGGCTTGAGGGTGATGATACAGGTCTATCTTTGCTATATGGATTCCAATGGATATTGGAAAAATCTGGGTTACACTGAGAATTCCTGGGAATTGCTGAAGGCAGGATTTAGATGGGTACCTTTCAAATGGCCAGAACTAAATATCATAGCGTCTCAACAGCCTATAAGAGCACCTGATAAAGACCCCAAAGGTAGACATCAACAGTGCATCCTTTTCTTGATAATAGCTCCAACATGCCTATTATAAGATATGAGTTATATAGTGATAGGTTTGAAGGGTGGGGGGAGCAGGCAAAGGGGACTGAATGAAAAAGGAGATTGGGAATGGCACTGAAAAGATGGATTTGGGAAAGCTTACCAGTGAGGGCTTAAGCAATCATGTTGCCTACTCCACATGATGCCAAAATCATCAGTTCAACATGATAGAAGTCACATGGGTTTCTGCCTTAACTGTTTTACTCCCAGATGCCACTACTTCTAAAAGGAGATACTGGTAGCATTAATACAGATTTTGGTTAGGATGCTCTTTTTAATTCACCACACCTCTCATACTCCAGAATCAACTTCCCAGGACTGTAAAATTGTACAGCCTCTTTGGAAAAGATCTGAAATTTTCAGATAAAACTAAACAAACTACTACCCTATGACTTAGCAATACTATTTCTAGGTATTTATTCAGGAGAACTAAAGCATATGTCCACAAAAAGACTTATACGTCTTATATGTTCATAGCAGCTTTACTCACAATAGCCAAAACATAAAACAGTCCAGGTTGATGTACATCAACAGGAAAACAGATGAACTGTGGCATACTTACCAATGAATTACTGTGCAGTAAAGAGTTAACACAGCAGCTCTCAACTGCTATCTTTAGGAAGGCCTGCTTACAACGTTGGCTCTTGACTGGGGTCTGAGATCTTGGATATTGAGAAGGTTCTCACTATTCTAAATGATGAGAGTGGCTTACTGTGCCTAAACTTTTATACAAACAATGTGGTTTATACTGAACACCTGTTTTTCTTCTGAGATTCTGCAATTTTGGTACATGTTAGACAGACAGTACCTATATAACCAGCCCCCAATAAAAACCCTGGGCACTGAGTCTCAAAGGAGTGTCCCTGGTAGACAACATTTCACATGCATTGCCACAGCTTGTTGTTGGAGGAATTAAGTGCTTCCCGTGTGACTCCACTGCAAGAGGACCCTTGAAAGCTTGTGCTTGGTTTACTCCAGACTTCACCCAGATGCCTCTTCCTTTTGCTCGTTGTGCTTTGTACTCTTTCATTGTAATAGATTATTGTTTGAGTAGGATTATATATACTGAATCAATGAATCTGGGGGTAAACTTGGGGACCCTCAATACAATTGCTATTCAGCAATAAAAAGGATCAAACCACTGGCACACACACAACACAACAATATGAATGGCTCTCAGAAACATGCTGAGTGAAAGAAACCCTACACAACAGTACATAGTAAATTATATCATTTATATGAGGCTGAGGTTTTTAGAACAGGCAAAATTAATATCTGGGGAAAATAACCAAATAGTGTTTCCCTGAAAAAGTGGGGACTGCCTAGGAAGGAAGGAGCTTGAGAAGGAAAATTTCTGTTTCTTCAGGGAGGTATGGCTATACTGTTGTATACATTTGTCAAAACTCATCACATGATGTGAGTTGCTTTCATGTGTCAAATTCGCCAAGTTATGGTATCCAGTTGTTTGATCAAGCAAGCACTGACCTATTGTTACTAGGAGGATATTTCATGGATTTAAATAATCAGTAAGTTGATTGCATCTATGGCTGATAACATTCACAATCAACTGAGGAGACTGCTTTCCACAATGAGCGAGGTTTCATCCAATCAGTTGAAGGCCTTATAGGGAGAACTGATGATTGAAGCAGTCAGGCAGAAGAATTTCTATCTCTACTTCAGTTAGCCAACTTCTCCAAGGAAATTTACTGAAATCTTTATCAGAGTTCCCAGCTTGAGGTCTACCCTATGGAATTTGGAGTTGCCCAATCCCACAGCCATGTTAGACAATTCTTATAACAAAGTCATAATATTTACATTTATCCCCTGTCGGTTATGTTTCCCTAGAAAACACTAACTAATAGAGATACATTTCAGATTGTATATAAGTTGCATCTCAAGAAGAACTCTACTTGATATGTCCTGAAGTATTTAGGGGGAAAAAACACCAAAGCTAACTCTATATCAAAAAGCTTTACAACTCTTTACAAAGTAGCAATAAGTACTTCAGCTGAAGGAGTCACTCTAACAACTAGCAAATAAACACAACAGAAGGAAGACAGATCTGAGAACTAGGAGATCCAGTTCTAGTCTCTGCTTTACCACTATCTAATGTGATCTCAGTTATTCATCTGTTTGACTCATGTCTTCTGACCTTCCTTTTGGTTCCTCCAACATGGTTTGATTTTTTCTAACTTAGGATATTGTACATGATTTTCCCTCTACCTACACAGAAATCCCTGTGCTCTTCCTTCTCATAACTAACGCCACATCTTTGTAGTCTCTGCTTTACCACTACTGCCACATAGGGATACCACCACAGACTTAGGACCATGTTGTAGATCTCATGACATCATGTACTTCTTTAAAGCATACATCCTACTTGTAATTATTTGTCTCTATTTTCTTTCCCACTAAATCGTTAAGGTGCATGAGATGTCTTTGTTCACTACTTATCCCTAGCGATTAACAGCGTATGGCACATACGAAGAGTTCAATATGTATCTGTTGAATGAATATGATTATATTGCTTTACTATACAAATGTTAGACTTGCAGTAAACCATAAGTAATACAGTAGTACTTCACTGTATCATATAACCAAATTGTGAGGCTGCTCAGAGAAAACTCCTAAGAAAATATGACCCCAACATATGTATCATTTCCTAATCCACAAGGGCAATCTACACAATATGAACAAGAAAGGTAACATCATGGGCTTGGCAGAGTCACAGCAGCTTCTTCTCCTCAGTTACAGCACTGCAGGGGAACTTGGAACTAACAGACACGTACATACTAGTAAGGATTTACAAACATACTTAGATAATAATTGGTTTCTGTTTGCAAATGAGAAATCAAAATCATAAAAAGTTATTGCCTGTACTTTAGCTGTCAAATAAATGTGGGTGCTACATAATAACCACAGAAGCAGTCTTTATAGAGACATTTTTACTAATATCTTCATTTTTCATCCTACCCTCTCCCAGCCTCACCCAAGCTCAAAACAAAGAAGAAAAAAAAAAAGAAGAAAACAGGATTGCTACATTCCCTGTCACAACATTTTGTCTGTGGACCTGTTGAGAAGAGTGCATATTTGATAGCACAGCTAAGGAGCCATAGCTTCCAGAACACCAAAAGAACAGAATAAGAAAATACAGGCCTGTTTTATTTATCTGATTCTATCTTGCTTCCCAAAAGAATCTGAGGCAGTTGGGAACCACGTTTCTATATCTTCCTCTATCCCCAAAACACATACACATACTCACACATGCACACAAACCTTCCTTACCTCAATGTGTAGAGACGTGAGAAAGAGGTGAAGGAAAAAATATAAATCACAATTCAACATTTATGAAGACAAAACTCAAGGCAAAAAAATATGCAATGTGCTAAGGAGGAGTATGGACATTTAAAGGATAGAATTCCCGCTTTAGAAGGGCACTAAAACAAGGGTACAAAAGAATATAACACAAGATTAGAATAAGATATGTACTATGAGACGCAAAAAGAAAGTTCTACTCTCTGGAGTATTTAAGAAATGGCTCCTGAAGAAGGTAGGAAGCCTTGAAAGATGAACTAGATTGTTAAAGGGAGGAGGGGCTGTGGTGGAAAGACATTCCAGGCAAAGGGGACAATGTGGGCTAAGGCACAGAGACAGGAAAGGAAAGGGTGTGTGTGGAGAACAGATTAGCAAACTAGAAAGGTGAGCTGGGGCCACAGGGCGAAGGACCTTGATTGTTACTTTGTTCTTAATAAAGCAAACAATGAGTCAATGCAGGCTCTGAGCAAAGAATGATTATGACTAGACCAGAGGGCGATTAATGTGACAAACCCCCAGAGCTACAGGGGAGGGGGGTACTGCAGGAAGCAAGGACGACCAGTTATGAGTCTCTTCCAGCAGTCCAGGCAGGCAATAATAAAGGCCACAAGAGAGGGCCAAATGAGTGAAAAAAAGAGATGCTCTCTGAGGATGGAATCAATTCATCTTGGAAATTACCAGGAGTAGGGGAGAAAGAACGGTCAAAAAGAATCGTGTTCAAGCTTTAGGGACTGACTTAGCTTCCCAGCTGCTAAAACACATACCATACAATGGGCTGGCTTAACAACAGGAATTTATTGGCTCACAGTTTCAGAGGCTAGAAGGCTTTCTTCCTCCCACGGTCAGTATCTTTCGGTTAGCTGGCAATCTTTGGGTTTCCTTCACTTTTCCATCATAAGGTAGCATCTTTTTCTTTCTCTTCTGGGTTCCACTGACCTCCAGCTTCTGGTTGCTCCCTGTGGCTTCTCCTTCCATGTCCAATTCCCTTTGCTTATAAGGACTTCAGCAGCATTGGATTACGCCCAGCCTTATTCAGTTTGGGCACATCTTTAAATATTTTCAAAAGTCCTATCTACAAAAGGATTCACACCCATAGGATTAGGGGTTAGGACCTAAACATAACTTTTGTGAGAGACATGATTCAATCCCCAACAGGGACTTTGTCCATTCTGCTCCATTTCGAGTCAAATGTTCCTTCCTCAGAGAAACTTTTCTGAAATAAAGCTTCTCCCATATACTATACCCATATTTATATATGTATCATCATGGTTATTTTCTTCACGGCAATGATTACAATCTATAATTACTGTATTTATTTAACATTTATTTGCTTACTATCTGTTTCTTTCCTACAGAAAATAAATGCCACATGAGCAATCTGTCTATTCTCTCTAGAACTATGTCTAGCACATACAAAAACCCTGTGCTGGTTTGAAGCAACTATATACCCCAGAAAAGCCATGTTCTTTATTCTTATCCAATCTTGTGTGGGCAGACCTATTGTTGGGTGGGATCTTTTTGGTAAAATTGTTTCTATGGAATTTGTGATTAGGTGGTTTCCATGGAGATGTATCTCTGCCCATTCAAGGTGGGTCTTATTGGAGTCCCACTTACTGGAGTCCTTTAAGAGAGAACCATTTTGGAAAAAGCTCAGAGCCACCACAGAGACCTTTGGAGATACAGAAAGAAAATGCCTCCGGGGAAGCTGTTTGAAACCAGAAGCCAAAGGACCAGCAGACACCAGCCCCCTGTCTTCCCAGCTAACACAGGTGTTTCGGACGCCATTGGCCTTTCTTCGGTCAATGTGTCTCCCTCTGGATGTCTTAGTTTGGACATTTTTATGAACTGTAAACTTGTAAGTTAATAAATCCTCTTTATAAAAACCAATTCATTTCTGGCATATTGCATTCTGGCAGCATTAGCAAACTAAAATAAACCTTCAATAAATATATATTTTTTAATGATAATAGTGCCACTAGGAGAAAGTGAAGTGTAAGTCATCTAAGAAGATGAGTCTGATTTCAGACTTACAGAACCTACAAGTAGAAACATCTGGGAGCAGACTGGGGTAGTGCTTAAAATGCATGACATTGTTCCTCAGTTTTCCCACCTATAAATTGGAAATAATAATTCAAAAGCCTTGTAAGGTCACTGTGAGAATTAATGAGCTAATACGTGTAAAGTGTTTAGAACGGTGTCTGATACATAGTAAGAGTTCAATAAATACTACCTATTATTACTATTATAATTATTCTTACAGCAATGGGTTAGAAGCTAAAAATTATATATATATATATACACAAATATGTTCTAGCTTGCTAGCTGCAGATATGCAATACACCAGAAACGGAATGTCTTTTAAAAAGGGGAATTTATAGTCAACAGTGACACTGTAATACGCTTCCACTGAATGTAACAAAGGCATTATGCCAAAACTAAATGTCAATAGGCAGGGGGATTGGGAAAGGGGTAAGGATTCTTTGTGGAAGAAAAGGAAATGTCTTCAGATAGAGTATGGTGGAGAAGGCATGTCTATACACTTAGGCTGGAATGTATGATGTGTAAATAAAACTATTTTAAAATGATCAGAGAGAAACAAATACTAGAGAAAATGCAGAGAAAGAGATGTATCTGTGTCTTATTCAAAGTGAAGATGGAAAAAATTGGTTAGATCCGCTTCAATGAAGGCAATCAGTAGTAGGACAAAAGATAGAACGCCTACTTCCCAACTACCCCTAACGCAGTGCCCCGTAGACAGGAGGTGCTCAATGAACAGAATTACACATACACTGAAGATCAACAGATCACCTTATCTTACAAATTAACATATTGAGATCCAGAGTTAGGCAACTAGCTAAAAGTCACAAAGCAAGGTAGTGGCAGAGCTGATACTAGAACTTAGACTTTCAAAATGTCTAAAGTATTTAAACCCTCTAAAGCACAAAGTCCCACGTTCTCCTGACAGAGAGATATCAATAAAACTTAAAATTAAGTGCAATCAATACTACCTAACTGTAATGTAATTATGTTAAAATACTGAATGACGCTGCATGTGAGAATGATAGAG
>PVIY010018352.1:0-47730 GCA_004026745.1 Myrmecophaga tridactyla | reverse complement strand
CAAGGATGGTTCAACATAAGAAAATCAATTAATGTAATACACCATATCAACAAATCAAAGCAGAAAAATCACATGATCATCTCAATTGATGCAGAGAAGGCATTTGACAAAATTCAACATCCTTTCCTGTTGAAAACACTTCAAAGGATAGGAATACAAGGGAATTTCCTTAAAATGATAAAGGGAATATATGAAAAACTCACAGCTAACATCAACCTCAATGGGGAAAAACTGAAAACTTTCCCCCTAAGATCAGGAACAAGACAAGGATGTCCACTATCACCACTGTTATTCAACATTGTGTTGGAAGTTCTAGCCAGAGCAATTAGACAAAAAAAAGAAATACAAGGCATCAAAATTGGAAAGGAAGAAGTAAAACTATCACTGTTTGCAGATGATATGATACTATGTGTCAAAAACCTGAAAAATCCACTGCAAAACTACTAGAGCTAATAAACAAGTACAGCAAAGTGGCAGGTTACAAGATCAACATTCAAAAATCTGTAGTGTTTCTATACACCAGTAATGAACAATCTGAGGGGGAAATCAAGAAACGAATTCCATTTACAATTGCAACTAAAAGAATAAAATACTTAGGAGTAAATTTAACTAAAGAGACAAAAGACCTATACAGAGAAAACTACAAGAAAATGTTAAAAGAAATCATAGAAGACCTAAATAGATGGAAGGGCGTACCGTGTTCATGGATTGGAAGACTAAATATAGTTAAGAAGTCAATTCTACCTAAATTGATTTACAGATTAAACGCAATACCAACCAAAATCCCAACAACTTACTTTTCAGAAATAGAAAAAGCAATAAGCAAATTTATCTGGAAGGGCAGGGTGCCCCGAATTGCTAAAAGTATCTTGAGGAAAAAAAATGAAGCTGGAGGTCTCATGCTGCCTGACTTTAAGGCATATTATGAAGCCACGGTGGTCAAAACAGCATGGTACTGGCATAAAGATAGATATATTGACCAATGGAATCAAATAGAGTGCTCAGATATAGACCCTCTCATGTATGGACATTTGATCTTTGATAAGACAGTCAAGCCAACTCACCTGGGACAGAACAGTCTCTTCAATAAATGGTGCCTAGAGAACTGGATATCCATATGCAAAAGAATGAAAGAGGACCTGTATCTCACACTCTATACAAAAGTTAACTCAAATGGAACAAAGATCTAAACATTAGGTCTAAGACCATAAAACAGAGGAAAATGTAGGGAGATATCTTATAAATATTATAATTGGAGGCGGTTTTATAGACCTTACACCTAAAGCAAGAGCACTAAAGAAAGAAATAAATAAATGGGAGCTCCTCAAAATTAAACACTTTTGTGCATTAAAGAACTTCATCAAGAAAGTAAAAAGACAGCCTACACAATGGGGGACAATATTCGGAAACAACATATCAGATAAAGGTCTAGTATCCAGAATTTATAGAGATTGTTCAACTCAACAACAAAAAGACAGCCAATCCAATTACAAAATGGGAAAAAGACTTGAACAGACACTTCTCAGAAGAGGACATACAAATGGCCAAAAGGCACATGAAAAGATGCTCAACTTCCCTGGCTATTAGGGAAATGCAAATCAAAACAACAATGAGATATCATCCCACACCCACCAGAATGGCCATTAGCAACAAAACAGAAAATGACAAGTGCTGGAGAGGATGTGGAGAAAGAGGCACACTTATTCACTGTTGGTGGGAATGTCAAATGGTGCAACCGCTGTGGAAGGCAGTTTGGCGGTTCCCCAAAAAGCTGAATATAGAGTTGCCATATGACCCAGCAATACCATTGCTAGGTATCTACTCAGAGGACTTAGGGGCAAAGGCACAAACAGACACTTGCACACCAATGTTTATAGCAGCATTATTTACAATTGCAAAGAGATGGAAACAGCCAAAATGTCCATCAACAGACGAGTGGCTAAACAAACTGTGGTATATACATACGATAGAATATTATGAAGCTTTAAGACAGAATAAACTTATGAAGTATGTAACAACATGGATGGACCTTGAGGACATTATGCTGAGTGAGACTAGCCAAAAACTAAAGGACAAATACTGTATGGTCTCACTGATACGAACTGACATTAGTGAATAAACTTGGAATATTTCGTTGGTAACAGAGACCATCAGGAGATAGAAATAGGGTAAGACATTGGGTAATTGGAGCTGAAGGGATACAGACTGTGCAACAGGACTGGATACAAAAACTCAGAAATGGACAGCACAATACTACCTAACTGTAATATAATTATGTTAAAACTGAATGAAGCTGCATGTGAGAATGATAGAGGGAGGAGGGCTGGGGACATAAATAAATCAGAAAGAAAGATAGATGTTAAAGATTGAGATGGTATAATCTAGGAATGCCTAGAGTGTATAATAATAGTGAAATATACAATGTACAAATTTTAAAATGTTATTGCATGAGGAAGAACAAAGGAATGTCATTATTGCAGGGTGCTGAAAATAGATGGTAATTAATATTTTTAAATGTCGCCTTATGTGTGAGACTAAAGCAAAAAATGTGTATTTGTTACAAAGTTTATATTTTGATTAGAGCATTTCCTAATATAACTTATGTAGATAGTTTGATTGAACGTCATAAGTACTTGGAATCTCAGGTAGGACATGAGATTTTGTTCGTTTGTCCAGAGTGATGCCCCGATGAACCCCAGGGTGATTTGATCAGTGAGTGGAAAAGTATTTGCAAGCCCCCTTCAGGGAATGGTGAGAACGGGGAGAAATTCAACTTCCCCAAGTTGAATTCTTGATATTCTCACAAGCAGTGTGGACAACCAAAGCTATAGGCTGAGACCCCAATCTTGGGGGCTGTTCATATGAAACTTAACCCCACAAAGGATAGGTCAAGTCTACTTAAAATCTAGGCCTAAGAGTCACCCCCAAGGGAGCCTCTTTTGTTGCTCAGATGTGGCCTCTCCCTCCAGCCAACACGACGAGCAGTCTCACCACCCTCTCCCTCGCTGCGTGAGACATGACTCCCAGGGGTGTGGACCTTCCTGGCAACGTGGGACAGAGATCCTGGAATGAGCTGAGACTCAGCATCAAGGGACTGAGAAAAACCCTAGAATGAGCTGAGAATTAACAAGGGATTGAGAGAACCTTCTCGACCAAAAGGGGGAAGAGTGAAATGAGACTAAGTGTCAATGGCTGAGAGATTCCAAACAGAGTCGAGAGGTTATCCTGGAGGTTATTCTTACGCATTAAGTAGATATCACCTTGTTATTCAAGATGTAAGGGAGAGGTTGGAGGGAACTGCCTGAAAATGTAGAGCTGTGTTCCAGTAGCCATGTTTCTTGAAGATGATTGTACAATGATATAGCTTTCACAATGTGACTGTGTGATTGTGAAAACCTTGTGTCTGATGCTCCTTTTATCTACCATATCAACAGATGAGAACATATGGAATAAAAATAAATAATAGGAGGAACAAACATTAAAATAAATTTAGCTTGAAAAGCCAGTGGTAAATGAAAGCGAGGGGTAAGGGGTATGGTATGTATAATCTTTTTTTTTCCTCTGTTATCGTTTTGTTTTTATTTCTGTTGTCTTTTTATTTCTTTTTCTAAATCGATGCAAATGTTCTAAGAAATAATGAATATGCAACTATGTGATGCTATTAAGAATTACTGATTATATATGTAGAATGGAATGATATCTTAATGTTTTGTTTGTTGTTAATTTTTTAATTAATAAAATTTTTTTTAATTTAGAATGATTAAAAAAGAATAAAATACTTTCAAAAATCTATTATTCATGAACTAAATAATATATAAAAATTTAATCAAGGGGGAGCGGTGCAAGGGTAGTTCAGTGGTAGAATTCTCGCCTGCCATGCAGAAGACCTGGGTTCGATTCCTGGTCCATGCACTTCCCAAAAAACAAACAAACAAACAAACAAAATTTAACAAATGGTGCTGCAAAAATGGGACACTCACATGGAAAAACAATGAAATATGACCCCATCATACAAAAAAAAATGTAAGCAAAACCCCTTTGTAATGGAACTATCATAATTGTTTCCATAATTTTACAAGTGTTGAATATGTGTCCCTTATGTCATAATTCATCCCAGACCTTTGTAATTTGTTATCAGTGGCTGAAGTGCAGCCAGCATGTGTAACTTCACAGCCATCAGGGCTACAAGAAAGAGATGATATAAACACAAGATTCTTGATAAGAAAAGTTGTATAGTATAATTTTACTGAAGTAACAAACAAATGAAATGAATTTTCAAAAGAATTCAATTCTTTTTTAATCACCCTACATTTTTTGGAGGAATCTCTAGAGTGATGAGATGGGATAAGTGGTAAGGAACAGTGAATTTTTTTTTTTTTTTTTTTTTTTAGTGATTCCACACATATGTATTACAGGGTTGCCCTCAAAGAATATTGGTTTTGTACAGCAAGTATTGTAACCCACTTCTTCATATCCAATTGGACCTGCTATAAATCATAGTAATTTGGACTTGAAAGAAACTGTAAATGTCAACAAACCTCATTTTTCCAAGAAAGGATATGGATTTCAGATTACTAACTAATGGGAGAACTAGGCAGATAACTCTATCAACCTTAATATGATCTATTTTGCATAGATAAGATTCTTTCATTTTAATTTTGGTCTGAAAATACAACATAGTGTTAGTCGCAACTCTTTCCAGACATATGGTTCCACGATGAAGTGCAGATGAAGAACCTGGAGTTTTGAGTTGTATATTGATAAGTTCTTATACAGGTGAGAACTTCCGTCCTTGAAAGATACAGGCACTTGAGGCCCACGTCCAGAAAGATCTGTATACACAGAAATTCTAAGTCTAGAGAGTTTCCCCAGATTTGTTAGGCTCCTTCCATGAACATCCTGCAAACTCATGAGCAAAGTTCCTAGGTATAGGCTTAAAGGATTTTCAATATTTGTTTTCTATAGAATTAGGAAATGTGTTAGGAAGACAGAAGAGACTCTGGAACCAGAGACTTAGTCCAGGGCCCTTCAGCCACTTGACTGAAAGCTTTTCCTTTTGTACTTGTCAGACTGTTATAACACTAGTTCTCCTTCTATGGCTTAGTTTATTTATTAAGTAGGGATATTATAAATCTATTCCATTTTATATACCCAATAATGTTAAGTTCTGTGGATGGCTATTTTCATTGTAAGAAGTTTCAAATAATAAATCCTCTGTTTTTCCTACAGCCCCTCCTTTCTCATAGCCTCCTTTCAAGTAAACAATTTAGACGTAAGGAGTCTGTCTCATTGCTGAACTTTGGCAGTAGGCAGAGAAGTGTTCACTTACTATTCTTTCCATTTTTTTCTGTATGTTTGAAATGTTTCATAATAAAAATTGGAGGAAAAAATCTGACTCAAGTGAATATGAATGTTACCTTGAGCTCACAGTGAGTCTAATAGAACTGAAAAGATCATTAGAATTCATGGCATAATCTCAAAATAGGCTGCAGGATAGTTATCTCTTATGTGGATCCATTTCCAATCCCAACAAGGTTCTTATTCATACTCTATAAGTCTTTCAAAAGAAGGGAGTCATGAAAACCTCAGTTTCTCAGACTGACATTTAGCTGATTAAAGGGCAGCATAGTATAACTTAAAGAGCACCCACATATCCAAATACTTACTAAACCATAATGTTTTTGATGCTAATGAAGCCTAATAATATACTGAATTTTATGTTGGTCCATAATTAGGAACTATTTTAATAGAAGTAATTCAAGTCAACCTTGGGTGGTCATGAAAATATCCTTTTAATCCTTGAACTCAGTCGATAGATTAAGAATGAGAAAGAAAATTATGTGTTGGTTTAAGATTTGAGCAGTAATATTCAAAAAGGCCACATGATGGCGATGTTACTTCAATAAAGTAGTGACTATTCCCCACCTCTGCCCACTTCCACTCATACTAATTTTGTATCTATCTGTCTGCTCTTTCTCTTTCTAATATTATCAATAAATGGATTTACGATTAGTAATTATTGGTATGATTAGTTTTGAATCTTTAGTGTCATCAATGCATTAGTTAGCCCTTCCAGTTTTGTGTCATCAATATACCTGTTGGCATACATTAAAAATTTTCATCCAAGTTATCAATAAAAACAGAAGAGCAGGTGAAAAATGAAGTCCTGTGGAATGGTACTAGAGCTCTTCCTCCTGCTTTGACAGGGATCCACTAAACATTCACTGGGCAAAACTTCCAATATAGATTAAAATGTTAGCCTGCACTGGAGGAATAAAATTGTGGGTCAATTGAAAAAACTGGATATGGATGAGATTATAGTACTGTGTTGATGTTAAATCTATTAAAGTTGCTGTCTGTACCGTGGTGATGTAAGAGAATATTCTCGTTTTTAGGAAATACATATAAAAATATATAGGCACATGAGGGCAGGCCATGGTGACTCAGCAGGCAGAGTTCTCACCTGCCATGCTGGAGACCTGGGTTTGATTTCCAGTGCCTGCCTATGCAAAGAAAAAAAAAAGTAAAATATATAGGCACATGAGCCTTGGATATATGCAGCTTACTCTCAAATGGTTCAGAAAAAATACTATCTGTATATGTGGTGTGGATGTGGAGGGAAACAGCATGCGCATACATGAGTGAGTCCAAATGAAAAAGCAAATGAGGCAAAATGTTAACCATAGGTTTGAAATTGTACAGCTTTTCATGTATTTAAAAAAAAAAAAAAACTCATGTCAAATTCCAGAGAAAAGAAGTACATAAAGAATGTGTTTCTCTTTCAAATTATGAAAGCAATCCTAGGTTCCAAAAGAGAGAGTTCAAACTAAAGAGTATACCTTGCATGGATAAACAAAAAGAGAATAAATTACAAATTAAATTATATTATAATAATAAAATAGTTGAGGAAATTAAATTTAAGTGGAAAAGGGATGTTGTTGAGGTATTCGGTAGCAATGGATGATTTTTAGGGCTCTTTAGCCCAAAGAGACCAAGCTTAGGAGGAACTGGTCCTCTTGAATGTTTGGGAAGAGACTTAAGTAATCTATAGGAATGGTAAAAAAAAAATCACTCAATTCTCCTGTCTCATCAACAGGTTTTCTGAAATCACAGCACAAACGCTGCCAATTTCCATTAAATTTAGGAATAAGTGGATTTAGTCCTCTTTACCCATAATTTATCAAAAGGAAAATGAACTTACATCTTTCAGCTGTATTTCCTTTTCATGACTATTACTCATTGATGAGTTGAAGCAGCTTGCAGCCACAGTCTATAAATAAACCAATATTAGTTAACATCATAAATTGAACAATAAACATTTTCTCATTATATTTAGTTCCATAATATTGTAGTATACTTCACAGGGTATCCAAAATCCAGATCTAATATATGCTGATGAACCATCATGCCAGGTAATGGGTACAGGACTGTAGTCAGAATTAAGCCCTCCTGGAAAACTTCCTAAGCAGACTGGAAAACCCTGAGACATCAAATATAATTTGCCTTTTGAGGTCCTCTAGACCTCAGTCCACTAGCATAGCCCTCTGTACATATGACTAGCTCAGTGGTTTTCACCAAAAGGAGACAAAACAAACAAAACACTGGACTATTTAAATGAAATCTGCGTAATACTAAATTGTCATGCAAAAGATAAAAAGTTGTTTCTAGAATTGAATTAATATGTGTTAGTAATGCATCAATTACTATTAATTGTTCATATATATTTCATAGGATTCAAAATACTTTCTTTTCTCTTTTTTTTTAGGGTGCATGGTCTGGGAAACGAACTCAAGTCTCCCCCATGGAAGGTAAGCATTCTACCACTGAACTACCTGTGTACCCATCTTTCCTCTTTTATTTTTCATTTTCTCATAGAGCTTTAGTTCAATCTTTTAACAGCTATAAGGAAAGAAACTGGTGTGACGTGAATTCTAGCAAGCATTTAAGAAAGAATTAGTATCAATCCTGCTCAAACTGTTCAAAAAATTGAAGAGGAGGGAAAGCTACGTAACTCATTCTATGAAGCCAACATCACTGTAATACCAAAGCCAGACAAAGATACCACAAGAAAAAAAAATTGCGACCAATCTTTTTAATGAATATAGATGCAAGAATTCTCAACAAAATATTTGCAAATCAAGCATCAAGGGATTGAGAAAACCTTCTCAACAAAAAGGGGGAAGAGTGAAATGAGACAAAGTGTCAATGGCTGAGAGATTCCAAACAGAGTCCAGAGGTTATCCTGGAGGTTAATCTTATGCATTAAGTAGATATCACCTTGTTATTCAAGATGTAATGGAGAAGCTGGAGGGAACTGCCCGAAAATGTAGAGCTGTGTTCCAGTAGCCATGTTTCTTGAGGATGATTGTATAATGATATAGCTTTCACAATGTGACTGTGTGATTGTGAAAACCTTGTGTCTGATGCTCCTTTTATCTACCTTGTCAACAAACGAGTAGAACATATGGAATAAAAATAAATAATAGGGGGAACAAATGCTAAAATAAATTTAGTTTGAAATGCTAGTGATCAATGAAAGCGAGGGGTAAGGGGGATGGTAGGTATAATCTTTTTTTTTCTTTTCTGTTTTTGTTTTATTACTTTATCTGAATTAATGCAAATGTTCTAAGAAATGATGAATATGCAACTAAGTGATATTGTGAATTACTGATTATATATGTTAGTTTTATTTGGTTTGTTAATTTTTTAAATTAATAAATAAATTTAAAAATATGTATTTGCAAATCGAATCCAGCAGCACATTAAAAGAATTATAAACCATGACCAAGTGGGATTTATTCCAGGTATGCAAGTCTAGTTCAACATAAAAAATCAATTAATGTAACAAACCATCAACAAGTCAAAGTGGAAAAGCCACATGATCATCCCGATTGATGCAGAAAAGGCATTTGACAAAATTCAACATGCTTTCTTTTTTTATTTATTTATTTAAATTTGCATATGGGCAGGAGGCACCAGGGTTCGAACTCCAGACCTCCAGCACAGCAGGTCGGAGCTCTGCCTGCTGAGCCACGGCAGCCGCCCTCAACATGCTTTCTTGATGAAAACACTTCAAAGGATAGGAACATAAGGGAACTTCCTTAGCATGATAAAGGGAAAACTCACAGCCTATATCATCCTCAGTGAGAAAAGACTGAAAAGCTTCCCTCTAAGATCAGGAACAAGACAAGGATGCCCACTGTCACCATTGTAATTCAATATTGTGCTGGAAGTTCTAGCCAGAGCAATTAGACAAGGAAAAGAAATAAAAGGAATTCAAATGGAAAGAAAGAAGTAAAACTCTCATTATTTGCAGATAACATTATACCACATGTTGAAAATCCTGAAAAATCTACAGCAAAGCTACTAGAGCTAATAAATGAGTACAGCAAAATGGCAGGGTACAAGATCAACACCCCAAATCGGTAGTGTTTCTATATACTAGTGATGAGCAATCTGAGAATATCAGGAAAAAAATTCCACTTACAAAAGGAACCAAAAGGGAATAAGTTTAACTAAAGATACAAAGGACCTATACACAGAAAACTAAAAGAAATGACTAAAAGAAATCATGGAAGACCTAAATAAATGGAAGGGCATACTGTGTTCATGGATTAGAAGAATAAATATAGTTAAGATGTCAATTCTACCAAAACTGAATTACAGATTCAATGCAATACCAATTAAAATCCCAACAACTTACTTTGCAGAAATAGGAAAACCAATATTCAAATTTATTTGGAAGGGAAGTGTGCCTCAAACAGCTAAAAATACATTGAAAAAGAAAAATGAAGCAGAAAGTCTCACACTACCTGACTTTAAAGCATATTACGAAGCTACAGTGGTCAAAACAGCCTGGTACTGGCATAAAATATATATAATGACCAATAGGATCAAAGTGAGTGTTCAGAAATAAACCCTCTCAGCTATGGACAACTGATCTTTGGTAAGACAGTCAAGCCAATCCACTTGGGACAGAGCATCCTCTTCAATAAATGGTATTTGGAGAACTGGATATCCATGTTCAAAAGAATGAAAGAGGATCCTTATCTCACACCCTACACAAAAATTAACTCAAAATGGATCAAAGATCTAAATATTAGAGCTAAGACCATAAAACTTTTGGAAGAAAATGTAGGGAAACATCTTATAAATCTTTTAATAGGAGGTGGTTTCCTAGATCTTACAACCAAAGCATTGAAAAAAGAAATAGGTAAATGGGAATCTCCTCAATACTAAACATTTTTGTGCATCACAGAACTTTGTCAGGAAAGTAAAAAGGCAGCCTATGCAATGGGTCACAATATTTGGAAACCAGATATCAGATAAGGTTTTAGTATGCAGAATAAAGAGATTCTTTAACTCAACAACAAAAAGACAAACAGGTGCCTGCCCTTGAAAAAAAAAAAAAAAAGACAACTCAATTAAAAAATAGGCAAACGACTTGAACAGACACTTTCCAGAAAAGGAAATACAAATGGTTAAAAGGCACATGAAAAGATGATTAACTTCACTGGTTATTAGGGAAATGCAAATCGAAACCACAATGAAATATCATCTCACACCCACTAAAATGGCTATTATAAAAAAAAAAACCAAAAACAAAAAACAAGTGCTAGAGAGGAGGTAGAGAAAGAGACACACTTATCCACTTTTGGAGGAATATAAAATGGTACAACCACTTTAGAAGGCAGTTTCCCGGTTCTTTAGGAAGCTAAGTGTTGAATCGTGATCTTTTCCAGCAATCCCATTACAAGGTATATATTCAGAGGAACTGAAGGCAAGGACACAAAAGGACATTTGTACACTGATGTTTATATCAGCATTATTTATAATTGCCAAGAGATGAAAACTGCACAAATGTCCATCAACGGAAGAGTGGCTAAACAAGCTGTGGTATAAATATATACGATAGATTATTACAGAGCTGTAAGACAGAAAAAAGTTATGAAGCATGTAACAACACGGATGAACCGTGAGGACATTAGGCTGAGTGAAATTAGAAACAAAAGGACAAATACTGTATGGTCTCAATAACATGAACTAGTATTGATGAGTGAACTTTGATAATCAAGTTATCAGGGGATAGAAATAGGGTAGAGATTGGTCAATTGGAGCTGAAGGAATACAGACTGTGCAACAAGACTGACTGTAAAAATTCAGAAATGGATAGCACACTACCTGATTGTAGCCCAATAATATAAATACAAGGAATGAAGCTGAATGTGAGTATGATTGAGGAAGAAGGGCTGGGGGCACCTACAAAACCAGAAGGAAAGGTAGAGGATAAAGACAGATGGCATAATTTAGGAATGGTTAGAGTGGACAATGACGGTGATTAAATGTACAAATAAAAAAAATGTTTTTGTATGAGGGAGAACAAATGAATGTCAACATGGCAAGGTGGTATACGGGATGGTATGGGGGATAGGGAATACAATCAATGCATGCTTAGGGTCTATAGTCAACTGTAACATTGTAATATGCTTCCACTGAATGTAACAAAGACATTATGCCAAAACTAAATGTCAACAGGTGGAAGGCATGGGAGAGGTGTATGGATTCTTTGTGGAAGAAAAGGAAATGTCTTCATATATATTATGGTGGTGATGGCATGTTTATACACTTAGGTTGGATTGTAAGATGTGTGAATAAAACTTTAAAAATGAACAGAAAGAAACAAGTGCTATTCAAAATGAACAGAGAGAAAAAGTACTAGAGAAAATGAGATGTGCCTATTCACTGTCAGTAGAGAAACTGAGAGGTAGAGCCTCTTGGAGGGCAGCGTGGTGGTTCCACAGGAGGCTAGGGATGGGGTTGCCATATGATCCTGAAACTCCATTGCTCAGAATATACCTGGAAGAACTGAGTATGAAGCCACGAATGACATTTGCACACTGGTGTTTATGGCAGCAGTGTTCCAGATCCACAATGGATGGAGGTGGCCGAAGGGTACAACGACTGAGGAATGGAAGGGGGAACTATGGCATATACACACAATGGATTACTGAGTGACCGCAAGAAGGAATGAAGTTGTGAGGCATGCAACTAGGTTTATGAACCTTAAGGACTGTATGTTGAATGAAATGTCAGGAAAAAAAAGACAAATATTATCATGCCTCAATCACATGGACTAACTAGAATATAAATATTCAATGAACTGAAATCGAGAACATGGGTTATCAGGTAGGGGCCTATTGAAAAGGTCCTAGAGTGTAAGCTCTTATAGCAGTCACACGTATTCAGGAGGTGTAACTGTTATTTCTAAATTCTGATACTGAGCTATTTGTTTATAATCTGGTCGTTTCCAGAAACTTTGGGTATTTATTTGACACCTGAGACACAGAGTTAGAACTCTGAAGCTATGAAATTCGCAGTACCCCATATAGGAACTGTTTAAAAAGTTGAAAAAATGATTAGACTTTGAGTAGAGATAGGAATGAAACTGCTCTGGATAGGAGTAAGGTATATAAGAATACAGGTTAAAGGATGATATCATCCATATTTTAAAGCTTCAACTTCTGTGTGAGACCAAAGGGAGAGATGTGTATTTGGTGCAAAATTTATATTTTGGGTAGTGCATTTCCTAATGTGACCTGTATGATCAGTTTAACTGAACACCATAAGTAATGGAATTTTGAATAGGGCATGACATTTTGTTAGTTCGTCCAGGTTAATGTGATGCCCTGTTATATCCCAGAGTAATGTGGGTACTGAATAAAGAAGTATTTGTGAAGTCTCCTTGGTGAAATGGGGAGAAAGGAAGAAATATTCAGCTTCCTGATTGAAGAATTTCTGATATTTTCACAACCAAACCAACAGGCTGATCTGGGGTTTGTCCCTTGATTCTGGGGTTTGTCCCTATGAAACTTATTCCTGTAAAGGATAGGTTAAGCCTACTAAAATTAAGCCCAAGAGTCACCCCCAGAGGGCCTCTTTTGTTGCTCAGATGTGGCCTCTCTCTCTAAGTCAACTTGGCAGGTGAACTCACTGCCCTCCCCCTTATGTGGGACATGACTCCTAGGGGTATAAATCTCCCTACCAATGTGGGACAGAAATCCAGGGATGAGCTGAGACCGGTATCAAGGGATTGAGAAAGCCTTCTTGACCAAAAGGGAGAAGAAAGAAATGAGACAAAGTTTCAGTGGCTGAGAAATTTCAAACAGAGTCAAGATGTTATCCTGGAGTTATTCTTATGTATTATATAGATATCCTTATTTTTTAATTTGTTTTCTTTTTTGTTTTGTTTTGTTATATAGGTAACCTTTTTTTAGTTTATGGTGTATTGGAGTGGGTGGAGGGAAGTACCTGAAACTACTGAGCTGTGTACCAGTAGCCTTGATTCTTGAAGACCAACGAATAAAGATATAACTTGTACAATGTGACTATGTGATTGTGAAAACCTTGTGTCTTATGTTCCTTTTATCTAGGGTATGGACTGATTAATAAAAATATATGGATAAAAAATGAATAAATAATAGGGGGGACAAAGGGTAAAATAAATTGGGTAGATGTAACTACTAGTAGTCAATGAGAGGGAGGGGTCAGGGGTATGGTATATTTGAGTTCTTTTTTCTTTTTATTTCTTTATCTGGAGTGATGCAAATGCTGTAAAAAATGATTATGGTGATGAATACACAACTATGTGATGATATTGTGAGCCACTGATTGTACACCATGTATGGACTGTATGTGTGTATGTGAAGAATTGTCAATAAAAATATTTAAAAAGAAAAAAGAAACTGGTGTGAACATTGATAAGGAAGCTCAAAATACATATATTTTTTTCTCCAAAGATGCTCTAGTTACTCATCTTAAAATGTACCCCTTTCTTCCTCTCAATTTAGTCCTGTGGGGGTGGGAGTTGGGGGGGTAGGGAGTGTGGCATCTATGGCAAAGACTGTTTTCCAAACCCCTTTCCTTTTTTTTTCTGGGCACACAGTAAAGTCTATCTTCCAGCTGTGCTGGTTTGTAATTGTCTGGTACCCCAGAAAAGCCATGTTCTTTAATCCTGATTTAACATTGTAGGGATATTTTTTTATTAAGTTGTTTCCATGGAAATGGACCCACTGATTAGGTAGTTTCCATGGAGATATATCTCTACCCATTCAGGGTAGGTCTTAATCTGTCTTACTGGATTCCTTTAAGAGGGAACCATTTGGAAAAAGCTTCAGAGCTGACAGAGAGATAAGTTTGGAGAGGCAGAAGGAAAACACCCCTGGGGAAACTGTTTGAAATGAGAAGCCGGGAAAGAAAGCTACCAGTCATCACCATGTGCCTTCCCAGCCGACACAGAATCCCTGAATATCATTGGTCCTTTCTTGAGTCAAGGTATGTTTATCTGGATGCCTTAGTGTGGACATTTTTACGGCCTCAGAACTGTAAACTTGTAACTTAATAAATTCCCTTTATAAAAGCTAACCCATTTCTGGTATACTGCATTTCCAGCAGCATTAACAAATTAAGACACTAGCCTTCTCTATGATTATGGGACTATGTCACTGAATCCTGTCAACAGAATGTGGGAAGAATTGAAATATGCCAATACCAAGCCTGGCCCCCAAATCCTCCTAAGCAATTTTCCAAATGCTCTCTCCTATCTCACAGCCAGGCACAGAGGATCTGACAGAGAATTCCACCCTAATGGGTAGTGGAACCATAAGAAGGAACCAATCTGGATCTCTGAGTGACTCTGGACCAAAGCCTCCTCACATCCAACCTATACTAGACTATAACACGGGGAAAAAAATAAACATCTTTTGTCTAAGACTGAGATTCGGAGGTTGTTTGTTGCAGCAGTTAAACATGCTGACTAGCACAGAAATCAATAGTACATATCCCATAAAATTATTTCTAAGAATAAATATTTAAAATTTATAATTACTAGTAAGATTTGTATTTCATATTCAAAAGTAGAGAAAGTAATTCTTGAAATTCAACAAAAAATTTTAGTCAACTACTTTGGGTGTGACTGTAATGTTTCATGAGTTTCAGCTCTGCGGAAATTCTCTAAGAAAACTTAACTTCTTTGCACTCATCTGTAGAAACAATCAATTGCCTATTATGAGAGTACATATAAATGTATAGGTCTGATCACTATGTCTACCTTAAAAAGGAAATAAAGTACAAAAACCCTTGACAGCATTGAGATATTATAGCTGGAAGCAACAGATTTCTTCAAGTGGTATTATTAGTCATAGTGTTAGTATTATTAAAATGTCCAAATTTCCAAAAGAATCAAAGGTGTGATCAATAGGAAACAATTTGTTGAGCACTTACAAAAGCCAGGCACTATGCTTGGCAATTTACGCACATTATCACATTTAACCCATCATTGTTTTTACCCTAGTTTTACTGATGTGGAAACTGATGTTTAGGACGGGGCCTTGGTGAACTCTAGCCTTGTCTTTAAGGGTAGAGTAGTTAAGGAATATGTTCATTGTCACACAGCTAGCAAGTGGCAGAAGCAAGAGCTGAACCCAGATGTGCCTAACTCCAAATTCTAGCCCTTTCTACTACACTAGTGACTTTCAAGCAAAAGAGGAGAGAAAAAGGACATGTAGTTAGGGAGAGCATAATTGATATTCCATGTATCTCAAATATGAAAAATACCAATAAATAAAGCCTATTGTTTTCATGATATAAACTACAGAAATAAGAGCTCAAAAAAAATTCTTCTTGGCTATTGTAGACACACAGTGAACTCTGTATTCAGAATACTCCTCTGGGCAAAGCAAGGATTGGGGGAGCAGAAGAAGTCATATTAACTATTTTTTCCTATGGGGAGGGGGCCAGGACATAAAAAAAGGAAAGTGTCCTGTAAGTGTTTTCACAAAGTCATTTTGAATTACAAACTGCATTGGAAAGAAAAAAAAAAATCTGGGTTTAAAGAAAAGGTAACTTAGTAGTACCTGTGATAAACGAAGTGTGCTAGCTTTGTTTTCAAGTTCAGCAAGTCGTGCAGTTGTAGCAGACAACTGTTTTTTCAATATATCTGTCTCTTCAGATAAGGATTTCAACAGTTGTTCTCTCCTTTCACCTTCCTTTGTTTTCTCTTCTAGCTGTTCAAGCAATGCAGTAGTACTATATCTGGCCTTCAGCTGTTCTCTAAGTCGTTGTATTTCTTTGTCCTTCTCTGTGAGGTGATAAACATTCTTCTCACTCTCAGCTTCAAGGATTCGAATTATCTAGATATAAACTAAGAATATGTTAGAACAAAGCCAGGTCAAACATCAAGCTAAACGATATGCTTCAATGAGCATTTTTGAAGTATTTATTACATAAATCAAGTCAGCATTATACTAGATCTCAGAGCCAAAAAAAAAATGAAGCTAAGGTCCTATGCTCAGAGAGCTCACAAAGATATAAACCAGTAAATTAATGCAATATAGTCAAGTGCTGTAGTTAAGATATATATATAAAATGACTGGGACATAGTTGCAGAGAAAGCACCATAGGTTGGTAAGGGAAAGCCAAAGAAAAGTTGGCTCTCACGTGAGTATCTGATAATCATGGCTCCATCATCCTGAATCTAATGTATCTAATAAACTTAAAGGTTAAAGTGAATCACATAAGAGATACATGCTCATTAATCAACTTAACCAGCAGAATTTAAAAATTACAGAATGTTACAACTGGATAAAAATGCATTTATTAATCTGCTTCCTGTTGATCTGATTCCTTGGTATCAAATCTAAAAGGTGATCTTCAAAGGAGTGCTCAATATTTTCAAAGATTTGCAAGATAAAGAAGCCATGCTTATTAATCTGTTGCTGGCATAAAGGAGAAAGAGCCAATACACAGGTAACAGGAACCTTTATCACAAAGACTTAGGCTAACAGTAAAAACCACATAAAGCTAAAAGAAGTAGTTATTCAAATACAAAATGGGGAAATTTTGATGGATGATTGTTTATATGAAAATAATGCAGAGATTTTAGTTGACTAAGCTTAAGATAAGTTAGTATAGTATGATACAAATTAGTAAAAAAGTCAATATAGTTTTAGGCTCAATAGACTAGTATCCCAACAAACAGCACTGGTCAAAAGTGGAATGAACTGGAAAGATATTTCTAGGGACACTATAGGAGTCTCTCACCAAATCACAAAATAACCTTTATGTCTAAGAATTGGTGATGGTTCATTTCAAAAGTATTTACTTCAATTTGAGTCCTTAAAAAAATCATTCAGCTTTATAATGTGCCTACAAAACAGAATTTAAATAAATCAAATGATATACTTTAATGCAAATCATATATTTTCTAAATATGAACAACAAAAGTACTTTTGCAGAATAAATTAAAACCAAATTGTGGGCAGCCCACGGTGGCTCAGTGGCAGAGTTCTTGCCTGCATGCTGAAGGCCTGGGTTCGAATCCCAGTGCCTGCCCATGCAAAAAAAAAAAAAAATTGTGATTAAATTCTTAAATCCCTCTAGTTCTAATAGCTTCCTAATTTCTTAACTGACTATGCCACAACAAATTGTAAATTAAGGAATCTGAAATATAGTTTAACAGAATGCAAAATGCCTACATATGTAATTAATTTTACCTCAAAAAGCCTGAAAATAAAGATTACTTGGAAAACATCCAATATGCATGATAAATGGTTTCTTTAACATTCACTCTGAATGGATTTGAATTTTTACATTTAGTGAACAAAGAACCAGATTATATAATTATGGAGAAAATGTTTTCTCATCTCCTATGGCAAAACAGGAGAATATGTAACAATAACATAGTATCCTTACAAAGTATACATTAATGAATAATATGGAACGCCAAAACAGCATGGAAATAGAATGTTTCTATCTTATGCAGTCAGTTAAAAACACTGAAAATGGTAAATCAATATTTTACCACCTTAAATACAGCATAACAAAAAATTATCAAGAATATTTATGTAATTAAGCTAAATTACCAAAAGCTATAGGTTGAATGATGAATTAGGTTATAATTTTATTTTAAATAAATGAAAAATAGGCCCTGTTGAAGGTGTAGAACTATTAATCAATATGTCTTTACTTCTGAAATAAATTTAGTAGCCGATGACTCGGAACACATAATCAGTTCCATTTAAAAAGTGAGAAAAAAAGATAGTAATATCTAGAGTACATCTAAGAATAAGAGAAGTCAAAATAAGAATTTAAGATTAAAAAACCAAGGTTAACTGTCCAAAACTAATGATCTGGGTGGGACAGGGACAATGGCAAGAAAAAGATGGTAGCATCAGAAAATCAAAATATACTGGTTTCTTAAAAAATCTACTAACATGTAAAGTGTTATAAGACCATTTACCTCTATGAGTCTGTGTCTGTCTTTATCAGTCAGCTTTCCTTTTCCGCTTGTGATTTCATCCACTGATGTTTTTAAGGCTGTAATTTCTCCCTTAAATTTCTCTAACGCAGTTTCGGATTTGGAGTTACTAGACTTTGATCCCCATTTACTTTTAATTAAATCTTTGGGACTTCTGGAAGACATCTCTGAAATTATCTGTAAAAATAAAAATACAATTATATTTTATAAGTCTGGGTTTAAAAGTTCAAATAGGTCTAACAACCTTTCTGCTCTAAATAGCAGTGGGGTACCCCAAATGAGGGGGTATGGGAGTAGAGCCAAAAAAGCCTCTAGGATTTCTTTTTAATCTTGGTAGTAGATTCATCGGAGTGTTCACTTTTAAAAGATGTCAACATGTACAATTATGTTTTGAGCAATGCTCTGTATGCGTGCCAGATTTCAACAGAACAGTTGTGTTAAAAAAAAGGGGGGGGGGAGGGTAACCAGGGATTAAGACCATTAAATGGAGCCTGAAATAAGCTATAGGACACATTTTACCCAGGAATAAAAAGTTGGTGGTAAATAATATAATTGAGTTTATAGGCATTGGCCTGTCATTACTAAACATAATGACATATCCTTTTTTAAAAGCTATAACTACATTCAGATCTATCTTAATAGCAATTTGAGAGAGCACAATAGGCAAAAGTGAGAATCCAAGATGAGACATTGGTAGAAAGAGGGGCCAATATTTAAGGAATTCAGGAATAAAATAAATTAAGAATAAGAGGCAAAATTAAGTAAGAGATGCTTAATCTGCTAACGGTATCAAAAGATAGCTTAGGAAGGAGCGAGTGTATTATCTAACTTCTAGCAGGCAATATTTTCTGAAAGATACCGTGCATATCTCTAATTAGCGAAATTAAAAGCATTTTTCCACATTATAGATCCTAACATAAAATAATGGTGGTATAATTAAGGAATCTATAGGAGTTTGAAACTACTCATGCATTCAAGAAATACTGGACAGAGAAGGTGCCACGGTGGCTCACTGGCAGATTTCTTGCCTGCCATGCCAGAGACTCGGGTTAGATTCCTGGAGCCTGCCCATGCCAAAAAGAAAGAAATACTGAACAGCTTGCTATTACTAGGCACCCTAGTAGGTGTTGAATATAAACTAGGAGTAAAAAACTAAAAAATAAAAATTTTTAAAAGACATGTTCCCTGCAGTCATGGAACTTTCAAACTAGTAAAGAAAGTCAGCAATAGAAACAGATTCTCAAATTGTAATAAATGCTATAGAACATAAGAGTGCAGCCATAAATGATAACCAGTAAAAACATGGGAGACCTACTTAGATAGGGTGATGGGGCTTTTAAGGTCATCTTGTATAAAATCATAAAGGCTGAAAATATTAGAGTTGTTTAGACTGAGTTCAAGAAAACATCTATCAAAAAGTTAGTCCTGATTTTTCGCTATTCTAGGATGAAAGACTACGATAGCTAGTGAATCAATTAAGTCAAATTCAAGTTTATGGTGTATAGCAAACTTGCTGTCACAGGAAGTTCTTTCCTCTATGCCTCTGTTAATATCACAGCATTGATTTGGCATACTGGGTTGATATAACAGAAAACTATTTTTGAAACAAGTCATAAAGACGCAGACAACAAAATAGTGAATTACAGATCAGAAGAATGGAAGGAACTCTTGGACGTTTGCTTCCTGACCTTTAGATAAAAACTCTCACAGTGAATGACTTATTTCTAGCCTCTGGCCTAGACTCTGCCAGCATCTCCCACCATCTAAACCTATTGAGCTCCTTCCCCAGTATATTCTACTCTGGTCTGACCACTCACGACAAGATCACACTGTTCAAACCTTACCTAGCCTGGTTGCAACTTCTTCAGGAAGCTTTCCCTTTGTGAACTCTAATAACTGACATAGTCCAAATGACCAATCTGGTACTTAAGTATATCCACACAGAAACCCTTTTTTCTATGCTCAGTAATTGTCTGAGGGGCTAAATCTTGAATTTTGTTGTACCCACAGAGCTTAACAGCAGGTGCTCGGAAAATATTTGCTGATTGGCTTAACTAACCTAAATCATGGTGGACTAGAGATGACCAAACAAACATTTCCATCCAGTGAACTACACAAATCATCTATTACAGGCCATACAGTCTACTGGGGGAGACAAATCTTATTAAAGACCTCACTTTGGAGACAGACAAGGGAAAATATTGAAAAAAGCATGATAAAGTATCCTCGCCTTTCAGCACCTGTAAACCGAAGATGTTTTTACCATAAACATGAAAACGTTTGATAACAGGTAAAAAGTTGTTCAACCTAAAGGTAAAAGACCTTGGCCAAGTCACTTGACCCCTCTGCGCCTATCTGTAAGCGGATGACAATACCCACCGCAGAGTGGAAAGCAAGACTCGAAAAGACGACGGTCGTGAGGTGCCAGCCGGGTGCCGGGCACGAAGTGAGAGCCCAGGAAGGGTGACGGTGACATATATCAGGACAGGCAGAGATTGAGTCCAAGCTGACGAGATCTGACCACCGACCCTGCCTCCCTCGCGGTTCGGCCCAGCCCCTGGGCTGCGGGCCCTGGCTGCCACTAGCCTACCTTCGTGGTCACCTCCCGGGTGTCCATCCACACCCCAGGCGAATCTCAGCGCTCGTGTCCGCCCTGCCACACCCTCCGGCGCGGATGCCGCTTCCGGGAGTTTGAATCCCGCGGCTACCGGGTGGGGAACGTCACTGCCGGTCGGGGGGCGGCCGCAGGAAGAGGGGCAACACGCGCTCCGGGACCGCGGCTCCCGATTGGCTGCGACCTCCGGGGGGCGGGGCCGAGGGCGGGAAGACGCGCTTCCAAACGCGCCACCGCGTTCTGGGGCTTTCTCCAAGCATCGCTTGGGTTTCCGACTTTTCCGACTCGGTTCTTCTTTGTAAGCGGCAGATTTTGTGCCTTGGGAATGAAACAAATTACTGTTCTTGACAGAATAAAGTCAAGGATACTGAACTAGGACTAACTCGTTTTGTGTCCCTGAGCCTAATTCACACACCAGTTTCTCCGTGTATAAAATGGGACCCACGTTCGTGCAGGGGAGAACAAATTCGGCAAGGCAGCACAGCCTTCCTCGTCTTTTCCTTAAGCTAAGCCTTTATTTTGTCAAAAGGCAGGGGTGGAGTAATGGGAATGTGACCAGGGGCACCCAGGGGGCCGACATTATGAACGCTGGAGAAGGCGGGCACTAGCTTTAGACTACTGGCCTCGTTCCTGATGTCTGTTGGTCAAATCTGATTCATGCGTATCCAGCCCAGAGTACTTTCTGTGGCTGAGACTTAAGAGAGAGAGGAGTTTGGTAGGGCCTGCCATTCTCAGACAAGGCATGAATTCACCAGGGATCTAAAACAATAGATAAAAGGTTACAACAGCAAAACTCCGAGGAAGACAATGTTGTACCGTTCAGCTCTAGATTAGGACTAAGTTTAATTCATGACTACCTCTTACTAACTTTGTGACCCTGAATAAATTGTTTCAGCTTGCTGAGTCTCGATTTTCTCATCTGTAAAATGATGCAAATGTAATAGCTGTCTCCTAGGTAGTTACGAAGATTAAATGAGAGAACCTATGTGAAATGCTTGGCATTTAGTAAATGCTCAATTGATGTTAGCCGTTATTACACTAAAGGCAACAAACTCTTAGGCTATTGAATGAAATGGATGAGAAACCTTGTAGGGAATGTTAAAGAACCTTTATAAAAAAAAAAAGATTTTTCCCACTAAACAAATGTGATAAGTATCAAACTTTCTCAAAACAGCCATTGTGTGCCAGAAACTTTGCCAAATGCTGGGATGCAAAGGTAGGTAATCCTTGGTCCCTACCTCTGAGGAGCTCATATTTCTAGGTAGAAAAGTATATCGATTTTGTTTCTGCAAAGAATCAGATGGGATTGGGGTGGGAGGAAGAAATCAGGGTGTGAACATTATTCCTTGCCCACAGGGTGTGAACATTATTCATTGCCCAGAGTTGAGATGAGGGACAGAAATGATTTTCCATAGAAATTTGCAATCATTCTTAGAAAAAAACAGTTCGTCCTGCTCCCTTGTGGCACCAAAAGGGGAGCAGAGGGGGCTGGCACTTAGCAGACTGACAGCTGGAGGCCTTGTTCCTGGGTCTGCAGGTCCAAGCATCCCAATTACACACCAGGTCCTTCTCTACAGGCAGGAACTTCTCTCTGAGTGGGGACCCCTGAGGAAGAGGACCTGACAGGAGGCTCATTGGCCTTTAATTTTGTAATTGTCATCCTTAGACCTGAAAATCATTATTTGCTCTCCACAGATAGTGCTGCCAGTCAGCAATTTGTCAGTTGCTGTAGTTTCCTCAAGGTCTCACAAGGTGATAATTCTTTGATGTTGAAGGTTTACTCAGAGGAATCCTGCAACCATCCAAAACTCATCTTTATTCATTAGCAGAGAGAAATGTCACAGCCAAGCAGACTGAATATTTATCTCAGCAGGTTACTTAATTTTCTTCCCAGCAGGAAAGTCTTTCTGGGAAAGCAGAGTATCAAAGGTTGCTGAGTGGGTTAGTGTTTTTAAAAGGAAAGACTGAGGCTGTTGTAAATGAGTGTGCTACTGTTATTGAATAGAGCAGCAGGAATGTTTCCATCTTCACAGGAAGTTCTATTGAACAGTGCAGGTCAATCTGCTGGTGAAGTCCCCTACATTCATTAGCATCCTTTCGGAGGACATAATGCTTGAGAGGTGATAGGCACACTCATCCACAACAGCCTCAGTCTTTCCTTTGAGTAACGCTAAATCACTCAGCAACTTTTGATACTCTTTTGCTTGACCTGCACTGTCCAATAGAACACAGCTATTGAGTGCTTGAAATGTGACTATAGCAATTGAGCAACTGGACTTTTAATTTTACTTAATTTTAATTTTAAAACTGATAAGTGATTCAATTATTGGAAAACTTTTAAGAATGTTTGGGCCAACATATAAATCTATTTTTCAACTGTAAGTCTTATGAAATTTAAATGTCAAGAATTGCTGATGAACAATTTAGTGTCGCGATGTGAAATAAATAGATTTCAAAGACTGTATGAAAAATAATATAAAATATCTCATTAATAGTTTTTATATTATCACATGTTGAAATATTTTTGGATGTATTTGGTAATAAAACATTCTTAAAATTAATTTCACTTCTTTTTTTACTTTTAAAAAATGTGATTACTAGAAAATTCAAAATGATAAAAGTGTCCCATGTTTCATTTCTATTAGACTGCATTGGTAGCCATATAATAAATGTCCTTTGAAATGCATCAGGGTATAACTTTAACTTGTACAGAATATCAAGATGTATTCCTTATTCTAGTTCCATGTCAAATAAAGCCAAGTTAGGTTGTTCAAACAGATTAGACAGGTTAAATTAGATAGTTTGCTACAGAAAATTTAAATTTTGGACAAAATAGACATCTCTTCTTTTAGTCTCACGCTGAAGTCTTAAAATACAGACAATATCATCTTTTATCCTCTATTCAGATTTACCTTAGTCTTATCCAGATCAGCTTCATTCACAATTAATTGAAGTCTGATTTCTCTTTCAGCTTTTTAAAATAGGTGTGTGGAATAATGCTTAAGAGCTGGGGAATGCTAACTGAGTCTCAGTGTCACATATTTACCTAAAGTGCCAGGAAACTACCAGGTTATTCAAAGAGCAAAGCATCTCAGATTTTAGAAATAACAGTTACAGCTCAAGAGTAAATGTGACTACTGTAAGAACTTACAACTTAAGCCCTAATTTTCTCATAAGCATTTTTAAATGAAGCTACTTTCAGAAATTAAAGCATTTGAGAGTTGTTTTATATTAGGTCAACCACAAACCATGGCAGAGGTTTTGTCCTGTTTCACCTTTACCCATTTGCCAGGATTATGTTAATGAACAGGAAAAAACATAATTTATATATTTGTCTTGCTTCTCTTTTAAAGTCCCTTTTTATTGCAGATGAAGCTCTGACTTATAGTTGACCACATACACTTTTAGAGAAGAATTAGAGCAAAGTAATGTGACTGACAAGTAAATTTGGTTATTTCCATGATCTGTAGACTTTTCCTAAGAATAACTAAAACCATGACTAACAACATCATCCCATTGTCTAACATCATACAGATCAGAATTGGTCTATATGACAGACAATGAGAACACTGTCAAGTTGTTAGGAGTTTTATATAATCTCTAAATACATGAATAATATTTCACCCGTACAAATTCAGCTAACAAAAGGATATAAAATCTCCTTTAACCACTATAAAACTTTCCAAACACCTCCTGTGTAATATGTTAACCTATTTTAGCACCTCACTTTTACAAACTGAAAGAACAAATTCTTTTACCAGTTTTCCTTTAAAAGTTTTCCTTTCACTTTGTCTTCTGAAATAAAGATCAACATAAACATTAACAAGGATATTATTCTGATATAAAATATTGTCTTCTATACAGAGTACTCAAATAGTTAAGAAAAGCTCTTCATATCTTTTCATTAAGAGCAGACAAACAATTCATATTTTAATAAAGATAATTAAACTTTAGTGTTATATGAATACACAGTCTGACAAAAGACTTTTTTGAAAAAAAATATTATAAACAGGCTTATGAAATTTTTGGCCAGCATTGACTACTACAGACAGAATTCAAACCTTCTAGACTTTCCATTTCCTTTCAGGGCTTATAGTCAGGACTGACAAATAAAATTTTGTCCAAAAAATTTTAACAGAATTCAATACAAACAAAATTCACTTTAATCAGAAAATATGGTCATCTTAGTATGGGAAATAATAAAAATACTATCCATCCTACCTATAGTTTTTATTTAACCAGACTGATAAATGTATCAGGTATATAATTAGAAATAAATTTGATAACAAATTCACAAAGCTCTTTGAACATACATACTATCTTCCAATAACAATATTCATGAAGGGGAGGAAAGACAGAGATACTACAACCTGATGGAGGAAGAAAACATTTATGCTCTTTTTATAATACAGCCAGGCAATTATATACTTTATACTCACGACACAAAATGATTACTTCCTAATAAGCCAAAAATTTCTCAGTTCAATCTAGAACTTCCTTCAAAGGTCAGATGAGCCCAAATTTGAATATAATAAGTTCTCCAATAACTAGGGATTTATATCCAGAAAAAAACTCAATTTTTTTCAACATAATTCCCAAGTAATAAATAATATCAGGAAGATGTTAGTTCGCAAAATTAAGATATGGCTTTTAAAAAACTAGTTCAAATTGAAACAAAGGGAGCCCAGAATAAGAATGAGGGCCTTTAATCCTGTATAGCTTAATGTGATGCCTGGTTACATCCTAGAATATTGTAAGCAAATAATCAAAAGGTATTGGCAAAGTCCTTTGAGGGATGGGAGAAAAAAAATTGGAACTATTAAACTTTACCATCAAGGAATCCCTTGATACTGTGTCAAACACTGGGGACATCCAAATCAATAGGCCAGACCCTTGATCTTGAGATTTGCTCTTGTGAAGCTTATGTAGGTAGTGGAGAAGCTTAGCTTACCTATAATTATGCCTAAGTGTTACTTCTGAACCTCTTTGTTGCTCAGATGTGGCTTCGCTTTCTCTAAGCCCAGCCCTATAAGTGAAATCATTGCCCTCCCCGCTACGTGGGACATGACATCCAGGGGTGAAGGTCTCCATGGTGGCATGGGAGATGACTCCCAGGGATGAGTCCGGTCCTGGAACCAGGGGATCAACAATTCCATTCTGACCAAAAGGGAGAAAAGAAGTGTAATTAATAAAGTATCAGTAGCTGAGAGAAATCAAATAGAGTCGAGAGACTACTCTGGCAGTCACTCTTATGCAAGCTTCAGTTAGACATTACTACCTATCATAACTTGCCAACCCCCAACTAAAACCATTCCAGCCAATCCTAAAGAACACCTAGGGCAATATATAAAATTCTACAAAGGTTTCATGCACTAGGGTAACTTTCCAGAAACCTACAACCTCCAGATGGGTTCCTGAACCAGATAAGCCCTGAAACCTCGAGAGGCTAGCCTCTCCAGAACATCAGCTAGTTCCATCACCCTACCCCATATTATTGACAGCCTTTTCCAACATGAAAAAGTTAGAATGGCCATAGCCCAAACAACCCTAAAGAGTGGGATGGAAAGATCAAAGGTGATGGTGGAGTTATACAGAGAAGGTAGGGTTTAACAAACAAATATGATTGCTGAATCATTAAACTGATATTTCTTTTAGTTTCCAGAGCAGTTAGAAGTAAAAACCTAAAATTGTGGAATTGTAACCCATACCAAACTCTGAAATCTGTTCTACAACTAATTGTTGCTCTATGCTTTGAAATTTATTGCTTTTTTGTATATATGTTATTTTTCACAAAAAAAGTCGATTGTAATGATAAAAAAATATTTAAGCCTCTAGCCTCCTATATTCTGGAGCAGCTAGAAGGAAAAATCTGAGAGGATGGTATGGTAGCCCATGATAAACTCTCGGATCTGTCCTGTAACTACTTGGTGAGAAGTGCTCTGAAAATTATTGCTTTTTTCTTTTTTTGCTTTGTATATATGTTACATAATAAAAAAAAATTTTTTTTAAATCAGTTAAGGTGAGTGCTTGGTTAGTTCAGTGGTGGAATTCTTGCCTGCCATGTAGTAGACCCGGGTTCATTTCCCTGTCCATGCACTTCAAAAAAAAAAAAAAATTCAACAAATGATACTGCGATAATGGGATATTCACATGGAAAAGAATGATATGTGACCCCCACTGCACAGCGTACAAAACAAATAATCAGTTGAGGTTCTCAATATGCAGAGCTAAAGCACAAACCCTAGACCACCAAGATACAGACACAACTGTGAGGTCCTTAAGGTCCAGGCCAAAACAGTCTATTGGCTTCTCTCTGACATCCTAACTGCAGCATGAGGAGTATCCTTTTTTAAATGGAAGTAAATGACAGGGTTGTTGTAACTAGCTAGGTTGTAAATATACCATTAGCTTAAATGAGATTAAAAGCCAGTTGAAACGAACACTAAATGAAATGTTATCGTAAAACTTTGATAATTTTCAAAATCAATCAACATTGTTTGCAATCCTCCCCTCCCCCCCAAAGAAAAACTAGTTCAGCACTCTATTCCAATGCTACTTTTTAATTTAAAGGTCTTAGAAATGTCATCTCTTCTATGAGGTCCTCTTAGGTCATTCTCTATCTATCTGCTTTTAAAAATTCTTCCAGCATTTTTATTCCTTATTACTAGTGTCTTATACTATGCCCTAGTATACATATATTCTGGCTAGAATATAAAGTCTTTGAAGTGAAGAATTATGTCTCCCTCATTCATGACAGCATTCACTAACAAATATAAACAGATTGACATTAACAAAGCCACTACAAATTCAAATTCTTCCACACACCGAAGTAACAAATGGCAAAGTAATTAAAAAGCCAGATTTCTTTCTTTTTTTTTTTTTTTTTTTTTTTTTACATGGGCAGGCACCGGGAAGCGAACCCAGATCTCTAAAAAGCCAGACTTCTTGAAATCCAGGTAATCAAGGTTACAAAAATCTCGGTTATGCTTCTTACTAAACTTAACTGATTTCTTAAATAGGATATATGTGAAGCATCAGCATATCTATTTTTATTATATTTTATATGTGTCATCATTACCAGGTACATTGCTTCGTTTAATGCAACCTGCACGGTTAGGCTATTTTAAGAGGAATTTTGAGAATGTACTTGTAATACTAGCTTATTTTATCAGTAAGCTTATATAAATTTAGGGAGAACATACCTAAGCAGAACAAAATTGCATTTGTTTGGTTCAGAAATTCATCATAAAAACAAGAATCAGACTAGACTTGGTCACTACAATTTTTTGCAACTGTATTTGCTTTTTTATTCCTTCTACTGGTGGTTAAAAAAAAACTCTTTGTTTTCAGAATAATTGCTTATCAAGCTTTGGAAAAATATACTGCAATTGTTTAATTTGTCCCAAGTCTAAATCCAGGAAACTTTTCCATAGCTCTCATTTTACTTACTGAAATTCAGCAATTAGAGTCATTCAATTACTCCTATCTGAAAGCTGTATTTTAATAATGATTTGATTACTATGGTTATTATTGGAAAAAATAATTTTAACAAATGACCTATCCCATAGCATTTTTTCCCTAAACCCAGTATATCTAATCTTGATGCCCGGTTGAAAGAATTCTAAACCACACCTCCCCCATCTTTCTATATCCAGTCATTCCCTCATAGCTGCTTCAAGCAGTTAGGCCCTGGAGGCAAGGTAGGTGAGAGAGAAAAAAAATGAAGCCTGGCCTGTTGAACTTGGTCCTAAAAGTATTAAATGAGGGTAGAGGGATGAAAGTTCTTATGTCTTTCTTTTAATTATTTCCAATTATTAGATCTATTTCACTTAAAGCTGTGACCCAGACAACTGGAAAAAGTGCCTTTTCTTCCAGGAAGCCCTTTGGTAGCTCTCTGCTGCCTTAGGGAAATTCCAGGGTCAGTATCTCTCTAAAGTCCAGGTTTGTTTGTAGTAATTGTAAAAACTAAGGCTTTAAATCCTGCTGCCCAGAAGGTTTTTTCTTTTTCCCCCGTGGTACACCAGGGGTACTAATTTTTACACAAAATTTTTAAATATAAAAGTGCCTATTTATCTTTCAGCAATTCAAATAGAGCTCTTTAAGAATTTTTTGTTTTGTTAATTTGCTATTACCATCTAGAGGTATGAGAATATTCATTGAATAGGCCGACAGACACAAATAAAAAGTTAGCCACACAAAAACCAGAAACACAGAAATACTTCTGAGAGGGACAAATAAAAATTTGAATAGACATCATCTCATCCCATTTCTGCTCTCCTTGCAGAACAACTTAACTGTAATATCTTTAACTTTAATTGTAATGGTAGTATCTTTCCATAGAGCCATTCTCAGGCCATTTTTCTCCTGATTCTAAATCATATTGAGGCCAGATTGTGTTATAAAAATAAACCTTTTTCTCATAGACTCATAACTAAAATCTTTCCAATTTTTCAATATAGCCAAGGTTCCCTTTTTAAAGAATTTTGATAATCAGTAACCAATTAGTAACACTTGACCAATACAAATGCAATAAGATACCAACTTACAAATTTAAAAACATTTATCATTTATCATATATTAAAGTAACACACCCGTTAATATCGAGACCAAACCACCAATTAACAGTCATTAGACACTCACTATATCTAAGTAATACACCAATTAACAATTAAACAAGCATTAAACACCTAGGTAACACACCAGTTAACAGTTAAATAGCAATACTTAATTTTATTGAATACCAATTAATTGTTGGATTACCTATTTTCTAGGAGTATACTCAATAGACAAACTCAGATCAGGACCTCAAACCCCATACAGAATAGTACCCAGAAAACAGAGGTATAGAGATCAGAGCAAGGGGGATCATTCTGGAAGTGAGACCCAGGCCTTCAAGCCCAGATCTAGGGCAATTGAACCACCGTACTTACTTCCTGATCCACTTTTACCCTGATGACCCACTCATCCAGCCAGATGTCTGGACTTGGAACTGGAAATGGTTTCTCTCTCTGAAGCTTTTTAAGGTGCCAAAAAAGTTTGGAGTGCTGGTAGAACAGAGAAAAACCTGATTGCTGAGCCTCTGGACTAAAGAATGTCTGATGGTTGCAAAAGACTGAGTTACCGCATTTACCTGTTCCAGAACTTTGGGCAGTCGGACTCCCTAACAATCTTTGTCCCATCTAGGTGTTGCCAAATTATTTACTGGACAACGGCAGTGAGTTCTCTGCCTGATGCATTCAGTGGCCAATTCCTGAAACACTGGCCTTTCAAAGAGAGAACGAGTTTGTGCTAGGTGCATAGCAGGAGATCAGGTGGCCTAAATGCCCACAAATGTCTCCCCTAACTATAATAATTCTGATGGTTTTATAGTATCAAAAGATTGGCATTCTTCCCTCTACCAGGGACATGATTCCCAGGGGTGTAAATCTCCCTGGCAACATAGGACATGACTCCTGGGGATGAGCCTGGACCTGGCATCATGGGATTGAGAAAGTCTTCCTGACCAAAAGGGGAAAGAGAAATGGGATAAAATAAAGTTTCAGTGGCTGAGAGGTTTCAAATAGAGTCGAGAAGTCATTCTGGAGGTTATGCTTATGCAGTATATAGATAACCCTTTTCACATTTTTGACTACTCCAATACTCCTTCTAATGGAGCTTTTAAGGTGGGTTTGTGTGATTGTGAAAACCTTGTGACTGACACTCCCCTTATCCAGTGTATTGAGAGATGAGTAAGGGAAAAAACAGATAAAAAATAAATAAATACTAGGGAGGATGAGGCTTATGGGATGTTTGGGGTGTTCTTTTTTTACTTTTATTATCATTTTTTTCTTATTTTTATTTTTTTGGAGTAATGGAAATGTCCAAAAAGCATTTATGATGATAAATGCATAGCTATATGATGATACTGTGAACCACTGTACACTTTTGATGATTATGTTATGTGAATATATAGTACATCTCAATAAAAAAAGATGGGCAGGTTTTAGGATAATGAACACAATGGCTTCAGATGATGTAATTTGAGGTCATTTAATGATTGAGCATGTGCAGATTGATAACATGCTTAGTCACAGCATTTATGTAAAAAAAAAAAAAAAAAAGGCAGCCTTATATAAATCCTGAAACTCTGAGGCACCAAAACTATGTTCTCCGTCAATGTTAGTTGATTTACATTCCCCTATCCATTAGTGTCAACACCCCTTCTGAAAAAATCAGAATGGGCATTACCTAAAATTCCTATAGATTGGGAAAAGGATCAAAGGAGAAAGAGGAGGTATAACAGGGAAAATAGGATTTCACAAATGACTATGACTGCTGCATCACTTTACTGATATTTCTTTTAACCTTCATTGTTTTGGAGCAGCTAGAAGGAAAAACTCTGATATAGTGAAATTGTTAGCCAAAACAAACTCTGAAATCTGCTTTATAACTGCTTGTTGAAGTGTACTCTGAAAATTATTGCGTTTCTTTCTTTTCTTTGTATATATTTATATTTTACAATAAAAAAGTTTTTAAAAATGTCAGCTTTAATATGATGGTGGATGTGCTTTTAGTATTATAACTATAGGTTAAAATCTAAGCTACTGTATACGTCAGGCAGGCCCATTTTGGTTAGATCCAGTTTTGTTTATCAAGATAACTTTGGAATTGGGGTATGTTAAGTCTGGGCTAACCCAAGGCCCTTCATCAGTAAACATTAGTGGCTGTCTTTAGTGATCACAAGACTCCAAAGTTGAAAAACAGATAAAATGGCTACAAGTGAGGGTCAGACAAAAGGTTTTTACAATCACAAAGGTACAAGATAAAGGCCATATAATTATCACAGAGATCAAGGCAGCTGGATTACAGTTGCGAGATTTCAGGTATTTCCCTCCGTCTACTTTAATATACCAGAAAGTAAAACAGAAATATCTATATAATGATTCAGTAATCATAATCATCCCTTAAATCCTAACTTCTCAGTTACATTATCAATTGAAATAATCCTTAAAGAGGTATTTCAGTAAACACGTCTTAACAATGAACCCTTTATTAGCTTGTTAACCTTCCAGAATGCAATATACCAGAAACGGAACGGCTTTTTAAAAAAAAAGTCCATAAGTTGCAAGCTTACAGTTCTAAGCCTATAAAAATGTATAATGTATCCAGGGAAAGGTACCTTAATTCAAGAAAGGCCAGTGGGTCTGGAACACCTCTGTCAGCTGGGAAGCACATGGCTGGCATCTGCTAGTCCCTTGCTCTTGGGCTCTGTTGCTTTCAGCCTCTGTTCCTGTGGGGTTTCCTCACTGTTTCTCTGGGGCTGGCTTTCATCTCTTGGCCTCCCTTGATCTCTCCAGGTTCTGGCTTGCTTAACATTTCATGACAATGTCTGCTGGGCTCCAGATATCTCCAAACATCTATGTCTCTGTTCTCTGAAGCAACTGTTCTCCACGTGTCTACAACTGCTCTCTCTGTCAGCTCTCTTTCTCTCCAAAATGTTTCCTCTTTTAAATGATTCCAGTAAACTAATCAAGACCCACCCAGAATGGGTGGAGTCACGTCTCCATCTAACCAAAAGGTTGCACCAACAATTTGGTGTGCCACATCTCCATGGAGATAATTTAATCAATTTTTTCCACCCTACAATACTTAAAAAAGATAGAAAGAAATGGCTGTCCCACAAGATTGAATCAGGATTAAAACATGACTTTTCTAGGGGTACATAATAGCTTCAAATAGACAGAGACCCTCTGTGTGTGCCAGTTTCAAAACTACTGTTAGGTAATCCTTAAGATCCTATGAAACTGGAATTATAATAACACATTATGAATTTTATCTTTATTTCATTCCACAAAATCCTCTTTGCTACCATGATTGCTTTGCTTCTCATGTGTAGATTTTTTGCCTGGCCCTCCCTCTCCTCTCCCCAATATTTTGCTTTCTCTATTCCTTTTGCTCCAGTGTTCTAATGCAGGCAGCTCACCAAGGTTAATGCACGAGTTTACTCGACAAAATAGGGGAGGCATAATGAAGCAGAAAAACATGAGATCTCTGCTAAAGTGAAGCCCAAAAGGGACCTGGACTCAGAAGACATGGGTTAAAACCTGGCTCAAGTTTTTAACTCTTCAGAACCTCAATTTCCTCATCTTTAAAGATGAGACTAGGAGTTCTATCTCATGGAGTTGCTGAAAACATTGACTCCATGACATGTGAAAGGACACGGTAAGTGGTCTCTACTAGCTGGGGTGTTCCATCAGGACAGAACTTTTTTTGGCTTATTCTTTGCTGAAGCCCCAGCACCTAACATCTGGTCTGGCTCAAATATTTGTTGAATAAATAAACTTACTGATGAATAAATGGTTGGTGCTCACTTTGTTAATTTGCTCCTTCATGTAATTTCCAAAAGGAACTATTTTAAGAGTTGCTCTTAGGGTGTTTGAATCTTATAGATTTATTTCTAAAATCTGGTTACATAAGAAAAAGAGGCTGTTTCCATTTTGCATTTGAACAAAGCTAAGGTGAAATTTCTCATCTTTTCCTTCTTCCCTGCCTCCAACTATAACATTATTACAACATTAGTGAGTATGTTTCCAGGAATGGATAAAATAGGGGAAGTTCAAAGAGGGCCCCGGGGACAAAGGAACTAAGGGGTTAGCATCTCCTCAGTCTCACAAGATATAGAGGAAATCCCAATACCATGACAGATGGGCACTGTTATCTTGGCTCTAGGAAGCTGGAGAGCTCAGAAAGCAAACACCTTGAGAGCAGATGGTACTCAGGGGCTCCAGCTATGGATGCACCTTAGCAGCACAAGGCTAGGCTCCATTATTTCCAGGGTGCATGGATGATGCAAAGCATGCTGTAAGTGATACATTCCTATAGAATACAATTGCCTGGGTTTGAATCCCAGCTCTACTATTTATTAATTGTAACCTCTAGTAAGTTACTTAATTGTTCTCTGCCACAGTTTCTGCCTCAGTACAAGAAGTTGTAACTTCAACTACAAGGGGGGTTTATTATAAACCCTATCTCACAGAAGAGCTATTAGTACTAAAGTAGTTGATACAAATAAAGCATTTAAGGCAGGAGCAGCCTGCTGAACAGGGACCCAGCAGGCTGCCCTTGTGCCATAGGTGGGAGAAAGAAGAAAGGGTAATGCATTTATGGTAGGATGCCGGGGGTGATGGAATATAAGAATCCATTCTTTTTCTTTGCTTAAATCTTTGCAGTCCTGAAGGCACACATTCACATTCATATTTCACTAGTGAATCACCCCACCTAACTCTCAACACATACACACATTCACACTCATGCATATCTGAATGCACACACCCACACACCCACTACAAGTTGGTGTGAAGTCAGGACTGGAGCTTTCTGAGCACCTCCTCACTTCTCCAAACACCAGCCATCCTAGGCCCTGCCATTGTCTTCCACTATTCGCATGTCTTAAAGCTCTCCCCATCCCTTTTACGTCTTAGAAAAACAGCTCATACTTTTTCTGTCTCCATAGAGTATGAGTCAGGTTGGTGAGGCAGCCAACCTGATTCATTTAGACATAAAGATGATTAACAAGATACAGCATCTGAGGGGTAAAATAGGATGGACAGCAAACATAAGTATTGCTCTTACATTGGTTGACTTTCTTATGTTGAACCACTCTTGCATTCCTGGTATGAATCCACTTGGTCATGATGCATAATTCTTTTAATATGGTGTCAGTTTCTATTTGCTAGTATTTTGTTAAGACTTTTTGCATCTGTGTTCATCAAGGCGATTGGTCTGTAGTTTTCTTTTCTTGTATTGTCTTTATCAGATTTTGGTATTAGAGTGATTTTAGCTTCATAAAAGAGTTAGGCAGCATTCCTTTTTCCCAATTTTTGGAAGAGTTTGAGAAGGACTGGCATTAGTTCTTTTTGAAATGTTTGATAAAATTCTCCTGTGAAGTCGTCTGGTCCTGGGCTTTTCTTTGTGGGAAGATTTTTAATGACTGAATCTTTTTACTTGTAATTGATTTGTTGAGATTTTCTATTTCATCTCGAGTCAATATACATACTTTGTGTGTTTCTAAGAATTTGTTCATTTCATCTAAGTTGTCTAGTTTGTTGGCATATAGTTGTTGATAATATTCTCATGATTTTTAAAAAAATTTCTTCAGGAGCCATGGGAAAGATCCTCCTTCTAATTTATGTTTATTTGCATCTTCTGTCTTTTTCTCTCTGTCAATCTAGCTAGGGGTCCATCAACTTTATTGGTTTTCTCAAAGAACTAACTTTAGGTTTTGATGATTCTTTCTTTTGCTTTTTTGTTCTCTAGTTGGTTTATTTCTGCCTTAATCTTTGTTATTTCTCTTCTTTTATTTGCTTTGGGATTAATTTGCTGTTTTTTTCTTTAATTTCCCCAGGTGAGCACTTAAGTTCTCAATATTTGCTCATTCTTGTTTTTTTAATAAAGACATTTAGGATAATAAATTTCCCCCTCAGCAATGCCTTTGCCACATCCCATAAGTTCTGTATGTTGTATTCTCACTATCTTTCATCTCCAGATATTTACTGTTACTCTAGCAGTTTCTTCTTTGACCCACTGATTATTTAAGAGTGTGTTGTTTAATCTCCATATATTTGTGAAAGCTCTGGTTCTTTGGTTTTATTAATTTCCAGCTTCCTTCCATTGTGGTCAGAAAAAGTGCTTTGGATACTCTCAATTTTATTAAATTTAAAAAGACCATTTTGAGTCCCAGCATATGCTCTGTGCTGGTTTGAAAGGATGTATGTCCCCTAGAAAAGCCATGTTTTAATCTAAATCCCATTTCATAAAGGCAGAATAATCCCTATTCAATACTATATGTTTGAAACTGTAATCAGATCATCTCCCTGGAGATGTGATTTAATCAAGAGTGGTTGTTAAACTGGATTAGGTGACGACATGTCTCCACCCATTTGGGTGGGTCTTGATAAGCTTCTGGAGTCCTATAAAAGAGGAAACATTTTGGAGAAAGGAGATTTGGAGAGAGCAGAGAATGCTGCAGCACCACGAAGCAGAGAGTCCACGAGCCAGCGACCTTTGGAGATGAAGAAGGAAAACATCTCCCGGGGAGCTTCATGAAACCAGAAGCCAGGAGAGAAAGCTAACAGATGACGCCATGTTTGCCATTCACCCTTCCAGTGGAGAGAGAAGCCGTGACTGTGTTCGCCGTGTGCCTTCTCATTTGAGAGAGAAACTCTGAACTTCATCAGCCTTCTTGAACCAAGGTATTTTTCCCTGGATGGATGCCTTGATTGGACATTTTTATAGACTTGTTTTAATTGGGATATTTTCTTGGCCTTAGAACTGTAAATTGGCAACCTATTAAATTTCCCTTGTTAAAAGCCATTCCATTTCTGGTATATTGCATTCCGGCAGCTGGCAAACTAGAACATGCTCTATCCTGGAGAATGTTCCATGTGCACTAAAAAAGAATGCATATCCTGGTGTTTGGGGGTATAATGTTCTATATATGTGTCATGGTTAGGTTCATGTGTCAACTTGGCCAAGTGGTGGTACCTGTTTGTCTGGTTGGGCAAGTGCTGGCCTGTCTGTTGCGATGAGGACATTTCATAGAGTTAAATCATGATCATGTCAGCTACATCCACAGCTGATTACATTTGTAATCAGCCAAAGGGGAGTGTCTTTTGCAATGAGTAATGCTTAATCTGATCACTGGAAGCCTTTTAAGGAAGATTCAAAGGAGACAGGCTCTTCCTGTTTCGGCTGGTGATCCTCTCCTGTGGAGTTCGTCCAGACCCTCCATCGGAATCGTCGGCTTCATAGCCTGCCCTGCGGATTTTGAACTCTGCATCCCCACGGTCACGTGAGACACTTTTATAAATTTTATATTTACAAGTGTTCCCTGTTGATTCTGTTTCTCTAGAAAACCCTAACTAATACAATATGTCTAATAGATTTCATTCATTTATCACATTGTTTAGGTTCTGTTTCCTTGTTGGCCCTCTGTGGTCTCTATAGTGGGCAGAGGTGTACTGAAGTAGCCCACTGTTATTGTCGAAACATCGATAGTTCCCTTAGTTTTGCCAATGTTTGCCTTATGTACTTTAGACTACTTTGATTGGATTATAAACATTTATGATTATTATTTCCTCTTGGTGAATTGTCCCTTTCATTAATATGTAGTATCCCTCTGTCTCTTATGATGTCTTTACATTTAAAGTTTATTTTATCTGATATTAGTATACCCACTCCTGCTTTCTTTTGATTACAGCTTGTGTGCCAGTTTGAAACTGTCATGTACCCCAGAAAAGCCACATTCTTTAATTCTCATTTAATATTGCTGGGTGGGACCATTTTTATTGTTTCCATGGAGATGTGACCTACCCAATTGTGGGTGGTAACTTTTGATTAGATGGTTTCCATGGAGATGTGTCTCCACCCATTCAAGGTGGGGTTGCTTACTGAAACCCTTTAAGAGGGGACAATTTTGGGAAAAGCTCAGAGCTGACAGAGCCCACACAGCAGAGACTTAATATCTTCTTGATATCCTTTATTTCTTTATAAATATCCTTGAGTAGTTGTTCTGTGTTCTGTGTCCCCTCCAGTGTTTTGGTTTGGTCATTTGGCTGGGCCATTTCTGCTTAGATCTTCACATGCTTTATGATTTTCTGTTGTGTTTTGGGCATTTGATTATCTTGAGATGGTTGTTTTGCAAGTCAATTGCTTCACTCATCTAAAGTTTTGCATTTATTTGGCTTTATGTTGAAGGTTCCCTTCTGTACATGGTCTGTCAGTAATTCCCCTCCAGACCAAGGCCCAGATCTCATGTAGGGGGTAAAATTCTACTTGAGGGTCTATTAAAAGCTAGGCAGGAGGGTGGTTCAGTGGTAGAATGCTTGCCTTCCACGTGGGAGACCCGGGTTTAGTTCCCGAACCATGCACCCCGCCCCCCCAAAAAAGCTAGGCAGGGGTGCACAGGTAGTTCAGTGGCAGAATGCCTGTCTCCCATGTGGGAGACCTAGGCTCAATTCCCAGCCCATGCACCCCCCCAAAAATAATGATAATATAATTAAATTAAAATATTAAAAAATACCCACTTAAGCAGTAGCAGTAGTAGGCCCCAATGTCAAAAGGAGACACCCAAAGATATATTGGGAATGAACTCAGACTGGTTTCCCCAGAAATGAGAGAAAATTTTAAAAATAAATAGAAAATAAGAAGTAAACAATAAAAGTCAACAAAATATAAATATCTAAAAAATATATAAATAAAAATAATACTAATAATAACAATATATAGAAAAATATATTAAAAAAAAAACCTAGGTAGGTTACTATGCAAAGGTCAACATACAAAAAATAATGTATTTATACCACCAACAGTTAAAAATTAAGATTCTTAAAATATATCATTTCAATAGATCTTTTCAAAAGTTAATCTGTGGAAAGAAAGATGAATGATGGGAAGACTGTTCTAGAATAAAAATGACTGAAGAAATAAAACAAGCAAATGCACAAATGTAATGCATGAATTTTAACTGGGTGCTTAATTGGGTTCAAAAATGCTAAAAAAGATATTTTTAGAATAATTGGCAATTTAGTATAAGTGGATAATATGACCACAGACAGATGTGATAATTTTATGATTTTTAGAAAAAGATCTCTTTCTTACAAGGTGTATACTTCAGTATTTAAGGGAGGAATTTCATGATGTCTGCAACTATGTTTAAATAATTTTATTTTTAAAAATCTAGACGCATAGAAAAAGTAATCATGGCAAAGTGTTCATGGTTGTTAAATCTAAATGAGGTGATCATTGCACTATTCATTCCATTTTTGTATGTTTTAAATTTTCAAAATGCAGAGCCGAAAGAAATGTCAAGTTTCAATAAATGCAAAGATAATGTGCAAGGCCTCTATAAAATAAGTTATAAAATTTTATTGAGAGGCATTTTAAAAAGACTTGCATACATGAAGTGATACAGAGTATTCTTGGATTGAAAAATTCATATTATAATGTCAGTTCTCTCAAAATTTTATAGATTAAGTAAAATTTTAAACAACATTATAACAAATTTGTAAATATTTCTAACCTGATAAGCTGATCATAATTTGTATTATATAAGGTTAAATAAAACAGAGTGATCTTGGTGCACAGACTGACAAATAGCTCAGTGAAACAGAATAGATTCCACAGAAGCAGTACCACACATATCTACAGCCTTAGTATAACCTAGGTATGAGGAAAGGACAATCTTTTCAATAAATGGTACTGGATCAACTGGATATCCATATAAGAAAAAATGACCCCTAACCTTATACAATACTAAAAATAAATTATAGGTGGAGTATAAAACTAAATATGTCAGAGAAAACAAAATGCTTATAGAAGAGTGTCTTTGTGACTTCAGGGTAGGAAAGGATTTCTTAAACAATACAAAAAAATACACTAATAATAAGGGAAACAGTGATACGTTCAAATATATTAAAATTACTTATATGGGACTAGAATTCAGAACACACAAATTTCTACTTATTAGTAAGAAAAACACACTTGATAGACAAATAGGCAGATGTGATCAGGCATTTTACAAATTAGGAAATCTAAACATGATAAATACTAAATCTCATTAGTAATCAGGAAAATGCAAATTAAAATGCCAATGAGATACCATTATATACTTACCAGATGGGCAAAAGTGTAAAAATCTAATAGTGCCAAGTGTGGCAAGATTGTAGAGCAATGAAAAGTCTCATACACTGCTGGTAGGAATGTAAATAATACAACCACTGTCGAATACAATTCAGAATTACCTACTAAAGGTGAGGAAATACATATCCCCTTTGATCCAGCAGTTCTGTTACCAGAGCTAGGCCAACACTAGCTGACACTGGGGTCTAGCTCTCATCGTTAAAAGAATTTAAAGAGGAGCAAAGCAGATAGCAACATAGCAAAGTTTATTGAAAGTAGAGTACATGGTGAGAGGATACACTGCGGGCGGGCGTCCCGGGAACAGGAGCACCCCATGAGGCTTGGGTAGGATTTATATACACTATGCTTGTCTGCTTAAAGCTAGGTGTAAAGGGTCCGTAACTTAACAGAGGAAATTTCCAATTCCCCTTTGAGGAGACTCCTTTATTCCTCTCTTTGTTTTTCTCTACCTTTTCTGAAAACTGGGGCAAAAAATCCTCAGACCTAGTGCCTTGGCCTTGCGGTTAAGTAGTTTCCTCACTAGCGGGCTGCAGATTTAACCCTTTGGCTCCCATGCAGGGCAGACAGGTACCTTTGGCCTAGACTGAACTATTCCAGCCTGCCTCAATTCCATTCACAGATACAGACCCTAGATACAATTTGTGAACATCTGTATTAGGAGAAATAACTAAGCATGTGCTGAATCGTTCTGTTTGTAATATCTCCAAATCCTGTCAGTCAATAGTAGAATGGATAAATAAAATGTGAATTCATACAACAAAGTACCAGACAGCAATGAAATTGAATGAACTAGAGCTAAGTAACAAAATGGATGAATCTCATAATATAATGTTGAGAAACAGACACAAAAGAATTCATTCTGTATGGTTCCATTTGTATAAAGAACATAATATATCATAATTCATATTTTATGAGTCTATGTGTATATGGTTATAAATATAGATATATATAAAGGTCATAATATATAAAATTCACATTTTATGTTTCCATTTATATAAACATCATAATCCAACAAACATAAATCCACATTTTGGTAAAAGCTATTTTCAAAAAGCAAGGAAATTATTACCATAAAAATCAAGATGGAAATTACCCTCTGTGGGGAAGTAGGTGGAGGTGATACACGGAACATATGAGAAGCTTCTGGGTGCTAGCAGTGTTCTCTAGCTTGACAGGATGATTATTTGTTAAGCTGTCTCATTTACATTCTATGCATTTTTCTATACAAATATTTCACAATAAAAAGAAGAAATAGGGTGGTGTGACAGTGGCTCAGGGGTAGTATTCTCTCCTGTCATGCCAGAGACCCGGGTTTGATTCCCGGTGCCTGCCGATGCGAAAAAAAAAAAAAAAGAAAGAAAGTAAGAGCCAAATAAAATTGTATATATTCCCTAAAACTATCTTTGTGGCACAAAATACAGTAATATATATAGTATTGGGTTCATCGGTTCCTTACTTTATGTAAGCCTTTAAGAAACTCACCAAGACAGAAGAATTCTTGTAGGTTAACCACAGTTTTTCAATGCACTTGAAACAATTGCTTACAGATGGCTGCGTACATGTATTGGGTATATATTCAAAAGCAGAAGGAAGCTCTATGTTTCTTTGCTCTGAATTTTAGCATTTTCTGACATACAATGCAATTCTAATTTAAAGCCAACTTGCGTTGATAGGAATCATGAATATATGCCAACTACTGCTGTGTACATGTGTAATTTGCCATGTGCTTTGTGTGAGACCCCACGCTAAGACCTTTCTCTTATAACAACCTTTATTTCCCTTTTATATATGAGGAAATTGAGGGAGAGAGAGTTTAGGGAAGTTGCTAAAGTGAGGGTCAAAAGTGGTGACCTAGAGAAATACACAGGTCTGGCTGATTATTAAAACCAGATCCCTCCTGTGACTGTAACCACTAAACTATACTGTCTTAAAGCATTCTCTGGGACAAATGGGAAAAAAAAATTGTAAGTGTGACAAGGGTGTAGAGCAACAGGAATTCTCATACACTACTGGTGTGGGAGGTTTTTGTCTCAAAACAAAGGACAGCCACATCTTCGCTTTCATTGGAAGACGTTGGCAGCATTTGATGGACCAGGAAGGGTTAGGTGCCCAGTTCTCACCTCTGAAAGATACCTGAAGGAATCCTATGGTGAATCCTCTTGGAAAGCAAAAGATTGACTCCCCACACACCATCGAACTCTGTAAAATCAAACTCGGGAGAACTGGATTGGATTTGAAATGCGCTGTTATTCCTTTGCCGTGGAGTAGGGGGCGCCCTTTAACACTTTTCTTTTAAAGCGTTCTAGGATAAGTGGTTTCTGAGTGCGTGCGTTCAAAAGCTTGAGAGAAGAAACGGCAAAAAGTAAAATGAAATTTTAAAATGACTGCGTAAAGTTTTAAAACTCAATGAGGCTCAGAAAAGAATGAAGGGATGGCAGAAAACCAATTAATTCGGGTTCAAGAATTGTTGCAAAAAGCAGCATAGTTTGTGGTCTCCTGACTTGCCCACGTTTTTCATTAGCTCCAAATCCATTTTGGTTTCGTCTTTTGCGCATAATTATTTTAGCCGAAGTTTTGTTTTTCTCACTTCCACATTTTCCGAATTCGTAAGTCTATGCCTGCGTTGCTGCGTAGGCTCTGGAGTGTGGGTATCAGTTTACATTCAGCCTTCAGTAAATAATCCGTCGGAGATCCACCCATTTGCCTTTTCCCCCTTTCCTCCACTTGGAGAATTCCTCCACAGCCTTCTCTCTCAGGGCGGTGCGTCCCGGAGCTCCAGCGCGGATGTCCTAACTTCTTTTACTGAAACTTTTCTGCCAATTAAGAGCCATGCTTCGCGTGATTGTGGAATCTGCCTGTAACATCCCTAAAACAAAATTTGGGAAACCGGATCCTATTGTTTCTCTTATTTTTAAGGGTAAGGAAAACTTTTCTAGTTCTAAAGCCTTATTTTGGAATGTTACGATATCTTGGGTCACACTTATTTAATTTTGGAGGCTGATTAAGGGAAAGTGTCTCCACCTTTAGAGCAAGTTGTTACCTGTGCAGGTCAGGGGAGAGGATCGGTTTCTGTGGAAGGCATTTTATTTTCCCCAAGGCTTTGAGATTCATTGAAGAATGTGAGATTTTAGCTCTACTATGTGATTTCAGCAATACCTTGAGGCGGGGGGTGGGATTGGGGGAGAAACATTTGTTAATTCCCAAATTTCAGGCATCGAAAAGGTCTGTGTTGATTCGAGGTAAGAGTTTCAGAGTTGTGCACGCATTTTGATTTTCTCTGCTTGTGAGAAATGGGTAAATGAGGAAAAAGAGCAATTTAAGTTCCTGGAGATACTGCTGCTCCATTAAACAACCCACTGCTACTTTTATTGTCACTTGCCTTCTGACACTGGGAGGTGGAGATGAAGCTGTATTTATGAATTTGTCTGTTTCATGATCTTTTGTGCCTCTTTCTAATTGTGCTATATCTGTAGAAAGTTGGGAATTTCTGTTTGTTTTGTAGCTTTCAGATTGTTCAAAGAGTAAAGAGCTCCAAAGAGCAAGCCTACAGTTTGGGGATCTAGTTCTGTCTTGCTGAATGACCTTGGGCAAGTGACTTAATTTCTCTAGATTTTAGTTTTCTTGTCTGTAAAGTAGATGATGAGGGTTCGGTCTAGGCTGTCTTTAAAAGGCCCATGCTAATTACAAAAGATTATTTTCTATGACATGTGATTACAATTGCAGTTGAGGGGGACAGGAATTTGTAAACAATTTCCAGCTTTGACTGGAGTGGTGTGTCTAACTCTGGGTTTGAGACGTTCTCATTTTCTGTTTGTCCATGGTCATTGGTAAAATTGCCAGCTCACTTCTTGCTGTGGGGAGCAGGGAGTGGCAGAAAGAAAGAAGCTTGATGGGCGTGAGTTTCCTGACCACGCCTCAGCACAATTCTCTCTTTCAGGAACGTTGACTACTTCTCCCTTCCAGTTTCTGGGTAATCTATGCTCTTTTTCCTTTTTATTGTACATTTTTCTCTCCCTATTTCCCCCAAACCTCTCCCTAAAAAGGTGAGGAAGAAAATGAAATAAATGAAACCCAAAGTTACCAAATATTTGTCTAGTAATAAATAAATAAAAGATTTGGAGGATGAAGTTGAATTCTTAAAAGTCAATGTCTTTCCTTCTGATGCATCCTCCTCCCTCAACCATACTCACATTCAGTTTCGTTCAGCATTCTTATTGTGCTACCCTCAGATTGTATTGTGCTATCCATTGCTGGAGCTTTACAATCAGTCCTGTTGAACATTCTGTATTCCTTCAGCACCAAATGCCCAATCTCTAACGTTTTTCTGTCTCCTGATAACCTGTGTTCTTAACTTTAACTTTTGAAGTTCACTCATTAATGTCAGTTCATGTTAGTGAGACCATACAGTATTTATCCTTTTGTTTCTGGCTAATTTCACTCAGCATAATGTCCTTAAGGTTCATCCACATTGTTACATGCTTCATGACTTTATTCTGTTTTACAGCTACATAATATTCCATTGTATGTATATACCATAGCTTGTTTAGCAACTCCTCTGTTGATGGACATTTGGGCTGTTTCCATCTCTTGGCAATCATGAATAATGCTGCTGTAAACATCGGTGCGCAAATGTCCATTTGTGTCCTTGTCTTCAGTTCCTCTGAGTATATACCTAGTAATGGGGTTGCTGGATCATATGGCAATTCTATACTTAGCTTCCTGAGGAACTCCCAACTGCCTTCCAGAGCAGTTGCATCATGCTACATTCCCACCAACAGTGAATAAGTGTGATTCTTTCTCCACATCCTCTCCAGCACTTGTCATTTTCTTTCTTTTTTATTATGGCCATTCTAATGGGTGTCAGATGATATCTCATTGTGATTTTGATTTGCATTTCCCTATTAGCCAGTGAAACTGAGCAACTTTTCATATGCCTTTTAGCCATTTGTATTTCCTTTTCTGAAAAGTGTTCATGTCTTTTGACCACTTTTAAATTGGGTTGTCTTTTTGTTGTTGAGTTGTAGAATCTCTTTATATATTCTGGATATTAAACCCTTATCTGATACATGGTTTCCAAATGTTGTCTCCCATTGTGCAGGTTGCCTTTTTTTTGTTGCCTGACAAAGTTCTTTGATGCACAAAAGTGTTTATTTTTGAGGAAATCCCATTTATCTATTTCTTTTTTTCACTGCACCTTCTATCACAAGGTTTACAAAATATTTCCCTACATTTTCTTCTAAAAGTTTTATGGTCTTAGCTCTAATGTTAGGTCTTTCATCTATTGTGAGTTAACTTTTGTATAGGATGTGAGATCTGGGTTCTCTTTCATTCTCTTGCATATGGATATCAAGTTTTTCAAACACCATTTATTGAAAAAGCTGCTCTGTTCCAGTTGCGTTGGCTTGACCACCTTACCAAAGATCAATTTTCTGTAGATGAGAGGGTCTATTTCTGAACACTCAATTAGATTCCATTGCTCAGTACATCTATCTTTATGCCAGTACCATGCTGTTTTGACTACTGTAGCTTCATAATATGCTTTAAAGTCAGGTAGCATGAGACCTCCCTCTTCATTTTTTTCTCAATATATTTTTAGTTATTTGGAGAACCCTGCCCTTCTAAATAAATTTGCTTATTGGTTTTTCTATTTCTGCAAGTAAGCTGTTGGGATTTTAATTGGAATTGCATTGAATCTATAAATCAATTTGGGTAGAATTGACATTTTAACTATATTTAGTCTCCCAATCCATGAACATGGTATGTCCTTCCATTTATTCAGTTCTTCCATGATTTCTTTTAGCAATTTCTTATAGTTTTTTGTGTCCTTGGTTAAATTTATTCCTAAATATTTGATTATTTTGGTTGCTATTATAAATGGAATTTTTTTCTTGATTTCCTCCTCAGATTGCTCATTGCTAGTGTATAGAAACACTACTGATTTTTGCCACCCTTGCCATTTTTTTTATGGCTTACAATTCCATAATTTTAGGTTTTTATTTCTAGCTGCTCTAAGGTACTGGAGGCTAAAAGAAATATCAGTACAGTGATTCAGCACTCATACTCATTTGTTAAACCCAACCTTCTCTGTATAACTCCACCATCACTTTTGATCTTTCTCCTACTCATTAGGGGTATTTGGGCTATGCCCATTCTAATGCCACCCTTGTCTTTTAAAAAGTAATTAACTGACTTGTTTTCCTTTCCCTCCTCCACAACATAGCTAATATGTGTACACTCAGCCAAGAGGTGCTGGTATTTGTCTGGTTTGGGTTTCCTTTCTGAATGGCACTGAGCATCTTCATTCCTCTGATATTTGGTCCTGCTAAGAAGGCATGTTTTTATATTCTCTGTAACACCTAGCACATTACTGATGTTGAATATACATTTTAAATGCTGACCATAGAGGCAATGAGCTGGCAGGAGATTGGTTCCATGAAGTAATTCATTTTTGGTCCTGAAAGGGCCATAGCATATTGCCCAGTATCCCTTCTTTCAGTTAGAATTGCACTTAATAGTCTCTTAGGCTTGATAAAAGGTCACTTCACACATTCCTGAATGCCCAATTCCTAGCACCTCCTACCCTGAGGCAACTCAGTGTTTTAGCACTTTTTACATTCCTATTCCTGGCAAGGAAAATGTGAAAATGTGAAAAAATTGAAAAATTTTTTCAACATAGTTGTCATATTGAAAATTCACATGCAAAACATCCAATATCTATAAAGCATATACTTTGAATGCTACAATATTGTAATGTTCACCTTACCCAATGTGTAATTTCTGTTGAATAGCTATTCTGTTGAACAGGAGTGTGCTTTGAGGGGGTCTGAGCACAATTCTTACCCAGAAATAGCAGCTTGGACACCAGGTACCTTAAGCATTAAGCACCTTATCAGCTAACTTCTTAGCCAGTAGGGTAGAAAGGCCCCAGGGCACTGGAGCCAGGGAACCCTGAAGTAATTCCCCACCCCTTACTTCCTATGTGCTCTTGAGAAATGAATTAAAATCTCCAGCTTCAGTGTCCTCATCACTTCTCTTACCTTGCAGGGCTATTTGAGGAGTAAATGAATATATATGTGAAATTGCACATATGAATCCCTAAATTTACTCCCCTATTTGATAATAATTACTTTTATAGAGCACTACAATGCATCTGACAGTATGCTAGGAGCTAGGGTCTTCTAGGTCCAAGAGACTAACTAGTATAATACAAAATAGAATGAGATACAAACCAGACTAGAGATGCCAAAGATTATAATGCAAAAGCTGGCGTAAGAGTAAAAAGATTCATAGAGAGGATGTCATTTGACTTGTTTTAAAGGATGAGTAGAAATATGACAGAAATGGTTGGAAGACATTCCAGGCTTTGGGAAATGACTAAAGGGCCAGGAAGCCATGGAACTGTGCGGTGAGAATGATGAGGTGATCTAGTATGATAAGGGCTTGTGCTTTACTCTTAAGCCAGTGGGGAGCTCTAGGCAGCAATCAGAAGGACAGATTAGTACTAGTCAGGGAGACTAGTTAGAGGGTTTGCTAGTTGAGGTAAGTACATCCCAGGACAAGAAGATCAGAATCAGAAGGAAGGAACTAATAGGAAAGATAGTAATATAACCACCCTTGGCAGGCTAATTGGGCTACCATTCCTCACACTCACTGCTTTCCTCCCAGCCAGGAGCCTGTGCCATGTGGGTGAATGCATAGGTGTGGCATGTCTTTAGGAGGCCAGCCTGAGGGCATTAGCTACCTGAGAGGAGGGAGAGAGGTCACTGGGAGATAGAAGAAAAGCATAGAAATAGAACATGATGTGAAAGACAAATTTTGCTCTTTTCAGGGAAGTCAAATGGGGAGCATTTCCTCAACCAAGCTAAGCTATAATTTCATTCATGTTAAGGCTTCCCTTTTACTCAGTTGTCTTACCTGGAAGGGTAAGGTGGCACTGTCAGGAATTATTTAATTGCAAGGAATAGATACCTCCTCTGTTTTGCACAGGTAAAGTGTGTTTTTTCCCCCTCAGGCTGGAGAGAAATCACCTAGAATCCAAATCATGCTCCTTACAGGAACCAGAATCGTATCAGGCAGGGTGGTGCTCTCCCACCCTCCTTCCCTCCTTCCCCCTCCCCCCTCCCCC
>PVIY010018351.1:9682-47816 GCA_004026745.1 Myrmecophaga tridactyla | reverse complement strand
CATTTTGTAATTGGATTGGCTATCTTTTTGTTGTTGAGTTGAACAATCTCTTTATAAATTCTGGATACTAGACCTTTATCTGATATGTCGTTCCCAAATATTGTCTCCCATTGTGTAGGCTGTCTTTTTATTTTCTTGATGAAGTTCTTTGATGCACAAAAGTGTTTAATTTTGAGGAGCTCCCATTTGTTTATTTCTCACAATTGACTTTTTAAAATTTTTTTGTGAAAAATAACATTTATACAAAAAAGCAATAAATTTCAAAGTGCATTGCAACAATTAGTTGTAGAACAGATTTCAGAGTTGGGTATGGGTTACAATTCCACAATTTTAGGTTTTTACTTCTAGCTGCTCAAAGGTACTAGAGACTAAAAGAAACATCAATATAATGATTCAAGAAACATACTCATTTGTTAAACCCGACCTTCTCTGTATAACTCCACCATCACCTTTGATCTTTCTCTCACTCTTTAGGGGTATTTGGGCTATGCCCATTCTAACTTTTTCATGTTGGAAGGGGCTGTCGATAATATGGGATAGGAAGATGGAACTAGTTGATGTTCTGGAGAAAATGGCCTCTCTGCATTTCAGTACTTATCTGGTCCAGGGACCCATCTGAAGGTTGTAGGTTTCTAGAAAGTTAGTGTAGTGCATGGAACCTTTGTAGAATCTTATATAATGCCCTAGATAGTCTTTAGGATTGGCAGGTATGGTTTTGGTTGGGGTTTGGCAAGCTACCGTGATAGGCAGCAGAGTCTAATTGAAGCTTGTGTAAGAGTGACCTCCAGAGTAGCCTCAACTCCATTTAACTCTCTCTGCCAATGATATTTTATTAGTTACACTTCTTTCCCCCCTTTTGGTCAGGATAGCATTGTTGTTCCCATGGTGCCAGGGCCAGACTCATCCCTGGGAGTCCTCTCCCTCGCCGCCAAGGAGACTTTCACCCCTGGGTGTCATGTCCCACATAGTGGGGAGGGCAATGATTTCACTTGCAGAGTTGGGCTTAGAGAGAGAGTGAGGCCACATCTGAGCAACAAAAGAGGTCCTCCAGAAGTAACTCTTAGGTATGCCTATAGGTAGTCTAAGCTTCTCTGCTACCTACATAAGCGTCACAAGAGTAAGCTTCAAAATCAAGGTTGGTTTATTGATTTGGGTTGACACTGCTTTTTAGATTTTGGTGTTCTTGATTATTTTGGAAATAGCCATTAATGATTAAATTGAGTTGTAATGTTGGGGTTAATACTTTATGGAACTAAAAATTAGATGTAGCTGCACTGCGTGTGGCATTCAGCATGCATTGTAAGTGCACATTGGCTCTTCTTGTTGCTGTCTGAACCTCTGGCAAGCTGGAGGTAAAGGGTAAGTAGCTCATTATGACGGTGGACTTCAGTTTTCCTGGAAGAACAGCCAGATAACTACCAACTAGAGGACCAAGGGATGCTGGTTGAAATGATGTATGTACCCTAGAAAAGCCATGTTTTAATCAAAGTCCCATTTCGTAAAGGCAGAATAATCCCTATTCAATATTGTATGTAATTAGATAATCTCCCTGGAGATGTAACCAAATCAAGAGTGGTTGTTAAACTGAATTAGGTCGGTCTTGATTAGTTTCTGAAGTCCTATAAAAGAGGAAACATTTTGGAATATAAGAGATTCGGAGAGAGCAAAGAAGAATGACATAGCCACAAGAAGCAGAGACTCCTTTAACCAGCGACCTTTGGAGATGAAGAAGGAAAATGCCTCCCAGGGAGCTTCATGAAACGGGAAGCGAGGAGAGAAAGCTAGAAGATGATGCCATGTTTGCCATGTGCCCTTCCAGCTGAGAGAGAGAGAGAAGCCCTGACTATGTTCACCATGTGCTTTCTCACTTGACAAAGAAACCCCGGACTTCATCAGCCTTCTTGAACCAAGGTATCTTTCCATGGATGCCTTTGATTGGACATTTCTATAGACTTGCTTTAATTGGGACATTATCTTGGCCTTAGAACTGTAAACTAGCAACTTATTAAATTCCCCTTTTTAAAAGTTATTCTGTTTCTGGTATATTGCATTCTGGCAGCTAACAAACTAGAACATAAGGCAGCTGCCCTAAGCATCCAGGTCTGCTTGGGCAGGGGAGCCAAGTCAGTTGTTCTCATGAGCTACTGGGCCAGCCATATCCTTTTCCCATGCCTGGCAAGTCCTCCTAGGAGCCAGTTGCTAGTAGAACTCTGAGATCTGTCGGCAAGGATGTTCTGTTCTTGAAGGACTCCCTGGGCCCAGACGTGGAGAAAGCCTGTGCTGACCCAGCTGCTGACTCTGTGATCCTGCTGGAGAACCTCGGCTTTCATACAGAGAAAGAAAGGAAGGGAGAAGAGACTCCTGCAACAAGATTAAAGCTAAGCTGGCCAAAATAGAAGCCTTCTGGGCTGCACATTTGTATGTCATTGATGCTTTTGGCAGTGTTGGCCAAGCCCACAGCTTCATGGTGGGAGTGATCTGCCATAGAAGATCAGCACTTTCTTGATGGAGCAGGAGGCGAGTTACTTGGCCAAGGCCTTAGAAAGCCACGAGCGACTTTTCCTGGCCATCCCGGACAGAGCTAAAGTTGCAGACGAGATTCAGTTGATCACTAATATGAGATGATCATTGGTGGTAGAATGGCTTTTACCTTCCTCAAGGTGTTCAACAACCCGGAGATGGTGCTTCCCGTTTGATGAACCGGTGGCCAAGTTCCTCAAAGACCCAATGTCCAAAGCTGAGAAGACTGGTGGGACCATTACGTCATCTTGCCTGTTGACTTTGTCACTGTTGACAGGTTTGATGAGAATGCCAAGGCTGGCCAGGCCACTGTGGCCTCTGGCATACCTGTGGCTGGCTGGGCTTGGGCTGTGGTCCTGAGAGAGGCCAGAAATATGCCGAGGCTGTGGCTCAGGCCAAGCAGTTTCTGTGAAAGGACCTGCAGGGGTATTTGAATCGGGGACTTTTACCCGAGGAACCAAAATATGGTGTAATCATAACATTATGAGAGTGATTTTCATGCCTGAATTAGACATCCATGCTGAAAATAAGCAGCAAAAGATTTTTGGAAAAGTTTTGCATAGGAGGCATCACTGAATTAAGTTTATCTGTCTTCCAGGTTGGGTCTGCTTACTGCTGTGCTTCTTTTCAGCGGTGCATGTATCTGTGTGTGTATGTGTATGCATATGGGTGTATGTGTGTGTGTGTATGTGTGTGTGTGCAGTCTTCTACATCGCTATGTCCTTGAATTATTTCTATTGACTGTCCTGTTCCCTGCTGCCCAGCATAGCAGCTGCTGCCTTGTGCATATTCAGCCTCACAGACTTATTCCAGCGTGTGTTGCTTCATTTCTTGTAGCCAAGCTGTACCTAATGTTAAAAACATCTTGGGCCTTTCTGAGGGGACTACAACTTCATGTTATATCATGCTATGTCTACAAACATATCATGATGTTAGTCGGTGTGTTTTCTATTCAGGGCTTTATATCCTGATCGTTGCTTTGGTTTTAATTGCCTATCACTGATTGAACATTTTCTGGAGTGTTAGCTTTCTCAGTACAAGCCAATGTTTTTTTTTTTTTTTTTTTTACTTATTTTTAGATTTATCAATGTGTGGCATTTATGTACGGATTTTATGTAATAATCTGAGATTGATTTGCATGTCAGTTTATGAATGTGCCCGAAGAGCCTCATTGTCAAGACACTACCCTCTTCTATGTCAGCTGTGCTGACAAAGCCATCTCTGACCTAATGCCCATCACTAGTTGAACAAGGCAGGCATTCCTAGGAAATATAGACTGCTTCAATTATTTTATGCAGCCAGGGTTAAAGTTGGAATAAGGTTCTTGGAAGCTACTATCAGTGTGTTTCAGCTCTCCAGGAAACTCATAACTCTGCAGGTAACCTAATATATAAAAGTCATCATGTCAGAGAGCCATTGTTTAACCAGCACTGATTCGAGTTTATTTGCAGCAAAGATAAGTTTCTTAGATTTCCAAATTTTTCTTATTTGCTATTTCTTAAACTTTTGACTGTATGTATTAGAAGATATTTCCTGGAGATGATTTTCTCGAGATTTTTTTCTTTGTTATTAAGATGAAATACCAAGCAAAACCCCATGAGGGTAGGAGTCTTTTGTACCTGTCTGGGAAAATGCTGTACATCTAATATTAGACTAGTGTATCATTTGGTAAGGTCTAAGCAAAGCACTGGACTTAACTAGCAACTATCTTAATTATATTACCCAACCTCGTATAGAGCTCAATTATTTTTCAAATTGTTTCTTATTCCTCCTTCTTATCCTCCATCAAAGAAGGTTAGACAAATGTCTGTCTGGATTTTTACAGTGTCAGTCCAAGTTTAGCTAGTTCTTAGCAAAGTTTTACAGTTTTGTTTTTAGATCTGTTTTGTGGTCATCATACCCCTGTTAGTTTTTCTGATGGAGCTAATTCCAATGGCATATTTGAAAATCTTCTGAGTGTTGGATTTGCAGAAAGGGTTACCTCTGTGGTACTTGCAAAGTAATCCCCTTGAAACTTGCTATAGTTTGTCTTTTTAATTATTTATTCCAAATCTCTCTTTTTTTAGAATTGTGTGCAGCTGTGCTTTTAAATATGTGTCATGCTCCTGTACGATTCACTGTGGATGCCAGAATTATCTTATCTATATAATTCTTGGTTTCCTGCACCCTAGAGACAGGAATAGTCTTCTTGGATGAGAGTGGAATAGGAACACTTGACTTTCTTTTTTCTTTTTTCTTTTAACCACACGGATACTGTGACTAGAACCTAACTCAGACCTCCTTCAACCCCTTCTTTGGTGTGTAATTAGAACCACATTGATTTGTATTGCTGTTGGCAGCCCCTCACTGTTGCCTTTTTCTACTTGTGACCTTTGATCTCAGTGACCTTTCCTGGGGTTAGTCCTAGGCCCTTTTCATTGTGTTGGAACTGAAGTGCCTCATGTGGAGTTGATTATTTCCTTGCTCATTTGGCTTTTTTGGTGCCATAACTCCAAGTCACTGCCATTTTCTTCCTCTACTTTTGGCTGTTCACAGTGAAAGGAAATGCCTTTGCAGGCAGCGGATCAGTTTGTATGCCTGACTGACTCGATTGAGCTGTCGGAGAAGTGGGGGAAGGGTTGTGGAGTCTGTAGGTGTCAACATATTTTTAAAAAGTTGATCTGAATGACTGTGTGATCACTCATAAAATGGGTACTACGGTGGGCTAACTGCCTTTCAGACTTAAGGGTCTCAGTTCTGGGAAGAAGGAAGAACTGCAAGTTTTTGACAGGGGACTGGATATTTGATATCCAGCAGCTCTACTATTGTAACATTTATATGTTCCTCCTACTGACTCAACTATGTGGCAGGTCTGAGAATACAGCATTGTCAGTTGCACAGGACTGCTTTCCAGGACTCTCCTTAAAGAGCCAAGAGTAACCCCCAGAGATTAACATGGTAGCTATTAGACAGCATATTTGTTGCAATTGGACTTAATAATAAATAGAGCTCCCTGCACCTCTCCTCTCTGGCTCCCCTCCTGCCCCACCCACTCCTGGAGTAAAATCACTGCAGGCTGTGTGCCAGCTGTGGTTCTTGTTGTCCAGACCCATGCAGGCGACATGAGGACAGCCACTGATCAAAGGTGTTGGTGATCATGAAGGGGCAACAGCTCAAGGAGGGTGACCGGTCACCCTAGACAGTGCCACCTGCGAAAGGTAGACGAGTGTGGCATTTTGTGACATTTTGAAATTCTTTTTTTTTTGAAAGAGGAACTTAATGAGTTGCTAGTTTACAGTTCTAAGGTGGAGAAAATGTCCCAATTAAAGCAAGTCTGTAGAAATGTCCAATCTAAGGCATCCAGGGAATGATACCTTGGTTCAGGAAGGCTGATGAAGTTCAGGGTTTCTCTCTCAAGTGAGAAGGCACATGGCAAACACAGTCAGGGTTTCTCTCTCAGCTGGAAGGGCACATGGTGAACACAGCGTCATCTGCTAGCTTTCTCTCCTGGCTTTTGGTTTCATGAAGCTCCCTGGGAGGTGTTTTCCTTCTTCATCTCCAAAAGTCACTGGCTGGTGGACTCTCTGAGTCGTGGTGTTGCTCTCTCTGAATCTCTCTCTCCAAAATGTTTCCTCTTTTATAGGACTCCAATAAACCAATCAAGACCCACACAAATAGGTGGAGACATGTTGAAATTCATTTTTAAAACAAAGTCTGAGTGTTAGATTCCATCCCAGAATATCATTTTCTGTCTTTTCACATTTCTTTTGAAATCTGTCATCAGTAGTCTTGATAATGTATACTAGTTTGAACGAGGAGCTTTTAACGATTCCCCATTCCTTACGGGGGCCCACAGCTCCACATGCTGTTGCCTCCCAAATCTCCAGCTGGGACCCCAATCTCTCTTAAAAAATTTTAGACCCAAGCGTCCATCAGCAGATAAATGAATAAACAAAATGTTATATTTACATACAATGGATTACCAGTCACACATAAAAAGGAATGAAATTCTGATACATGTTACAACAGAGATGAACCTTGAAGACATCATTTGAGTGAAATAAACAAGACACAAAAAGAAAAGAAAAGAAAAAAAACCCCATCAAACAAAAAACTTTAGGCTTCTTGCCCCCTGCCTATTAGATGTCTCCTTATAGAGTCCCATGCATGTCCAGCTCAATTCATTGTCTCCACGCCTTCGGATACTCTGTCTTCTTTCCCTTCCTCCCTCTCAAGATAACAGTGAACCCCACACACATATACCTATTTGATCTCTCCTGCTTCTCGTGTATTTCCTGTGTGTTGGTAAATGCTCGTTCACTCACTTGTCCAAATCAGTAACGTGGACAACAACCTGATTCCTTTATTTATAGCCAAAGCAGTGGGGACACGGAGACGTGGACAGATGTGTGGATTTCAGAGATGTCAAAGAGGTGCCTTCTTTCCAGTTTTTCACTAGGTCTTATCGATTCTGCCTCTTTGATGTCTTTTAAATATGTCCATATCATAAAAAAGTTGTTTATCTTTTACGTTTATCCTCACTGACATTTCTGTGGTCCAGGTAAACATATTCTTCTGCAGCCACCTGCTGACCTGTCTTCCCATCCTCAGCCGTTCTCTGCATTGTGGTGGAGATGATTTCCCACAGGTACAAGCCTGATTACATCCCTTGCCTGCCTGCAAACCTTTAATGCTCCCCTCTCGGGATAAAACCCAAACTCTGTCACATCATTTATAGGGTTCTTCAGGCTCTGGCTTTTGCTTACCCATGAAGCCTGACTTCTCACTGCTTCTCGTCCTCCCGTTCTTGCGCTCCTTTCCAGCTCTGGCTCACTTGGTTGCCTTGCCTCTGTACCATGCTCTTTACTCCTTCTGCTTGGAATACCACCCCCTCTCTCTTTCTTCCTCCACTCCCTCCCCCAGACTTATCCTTCTAGGTTCACCTAATATTGTCTCCTCCGAGCAGTTCTTGTCAACTTTCCAAGTCTACATTAGGTGCCCTTTCTGCTTTTCCTATAGCACATCTACTTGCTTTCTTCTGTTGTTTGCCTATTCTTTGCTTAACTACTTTAAATCCTGAAAACTCTTATTTTCTGAGAACCCTGCCTCTTAGTGAAAACCATTTGAATTAAATTTAATGGAGAAGGTCACGGTATCTCACCCAATCGGAGATAGCCAAACAGTTTTCACAGATAGAAAAATACTTCAGTCAAACAGTGAAAACAAATTTGTAGAAGTGATACACAATATTTAGAAGGTAAGTTAATGCAGTTTGTTCTTAAGTATAATGTAATGAGATTATTGTACTCACCAAAGGAGGAAGAGAAAACTTGATGGAAGTGCTGGTGACAGAGGGGGGTTATGAGGGAGTCAGTTTTGGGAAGGTGGCAGAGAGCCAGGAAGTCAACTGAGCCAGGCAGTCTTTCTTGAGGCTTATGTTATTTTACATTCAGACTACGCTGTTATAGCACATAGGGAAACATCTTAGGGCAAAGTAAAGGTTCAACACATGTAAACGGTGCTTATACATTCCAGACGGGTGGTAGAAAATGTTAACTATTCTCCTTCTCGTTTGGAATTTACACAAAGCAAGATGTTTTGGGTTCATCCAAACATAGCAGGCAATTCACATTTTTCTTTTGAATATTTTCTAACTAGAAACTATGGTGCCCTCATGTAAATTGGTGAGTATATCTTTGCCTGAAGCTGTGTTTTGGTTTCCTTGGCTACTCAAGCAAATACCATGAAATGGGTGGAGTTAAATAATGAGAATTTATTTGCTCAGGGTTTTGAGGCTAAAAGAAAGTCCAAATGAAGGCGTATTAAAGGCAATGTTTTCTTCCCGAAGGCTGATGTTTTGGGGCCTCGTTGCTGGTGGTCCTTGGTCCTGGGCTCCTATGTCACATGGCTGGGCACATGGTGACCGCTCCTCTGGGGCCATTGATTTTCAACTTCTTGCTTCTGTGGTTTTCTCTCCCTGTCTTAATTTTATTCTACATATAAAGGACTCCAGTGATAGGATTAATACTCATCCTGATTGAGTTTGGCCACATCTTAACTGAAGTAATCTTATCAAAAGGCCCTATATACAATGGGTTCAAACCTGCAGGAACGGATTAGATTGAAGAACAGAGCTCCAAACTACAAGCTGTAATTTTCAAGTCTTACCTCTTAGAGTACGTTTCTTTAGTTTCTGGTTGAAAAGTTATACCAGATACAAAGAAGTCATCCAAATACTGGACTGACTTTTCAAGATTCAATATGACAAAAATTTGTCATCTGAATAATCGGTATGCTAGATAAGCCTGAAATTTAATTCCTGCCCTATTTGCTGCTTTCTTTCACCCAACGATAACCTCATGTGGCAGATGGTGTGTTTATTTTGTCTGTGGTTGAATTTCCAGTAGAGCACAGTGCCTGACACATAGTAGGCCTGCAAGTAAGTATTTTTTTAAATAAAAGATGAATTTCTGTGCAGTGCACTCTTAATATTTTTTATTCTCTCTTTGATCATAAGACACTTTTCTTTAATTTAAAGTTATGTACATACTCTTTTTGCTCAATAGGCTGCAGTTTCCTTTCATACAGAAGTCTAATGGGATTCCTCATCCCACTGGATCTTGCCCAAAGTAGATACACTATGTATTAAATGGATTGACTGAAAGAATAATTTCTTGAAGAAGTAGGGTTTTTTGTAGACGTTTATGTAGGAAATGATGTTGTTAGCATCTTAGCTAAATTATTTAAATATTCAGAGTGGAAAATTGACCAGAGATTTAAGTTGGATTAAGATCAGGGTAATTCAGCGGGTTAAGAAAAGTGTGTTGTATATTTGGCTTCCCTAACCGAAATTATACCAAATTAATCTTGGTAGTATTTAATCAAGAACTTTTAGGCAGGCATGTTTTATTTTTTTCTTTTGTTTAGTACCTACAGATACCTCTTTTTCTCAGCAGCTGAAAAATAGCATGTTATAAAATAGATGATTTGAACATAAGGATCGATGTGTTTTTATTTTTTAAGAAGGAAATTACTTTGTTTCATGCAGAATAAGATTCCTTTAAATAGGAAACTAACTGAAAGAATTACCTATTTTGAAAACCTCCACTGATCCCAAAGCCAGGTGTTTTGCTCACGAATTAATCATGGTTATTCTCCAGCCTGAAAGAAAACTGTTGAGTCAGTTTGATATAGAAGTCTAGCGAGAGGGATAATTCCGAAAGGCAGGTTTAATCATCCTTACGAAAGCAAAGACAGTGCTTCAGAAACAAAGGAATCAAATCTAGAAATCCAGGAAGGACTTTTCCCACAGGATTATTCTGGCAGCATGTTGAAAAGGGGTTATAAAAGCAGTAAGTTCACAGCCTGAACTGTAACTTAAGTAAACATTAGGAAAGTATTTCCTTTCTTATTGTAAGATGAGGCATACCTTTTTATTCCCTTTGCCAGCAGAAATGCTCCTAAGCCTGGAATGGCATATGAAGGACAATATGTTATGCAAACAAACTGCTTTCTGTGTAGATGCGAGGGGAAGGCTTAAGGAATGCCGCATAATTTAGAAATTACCAGCTGTTTCTTAGTAAAGTCAGGACTTTGGGAATAGCACAAACCGTTCATGACTGGGGAGCCCTCCAAAGATTTTTACCACATGGAGGAAAGAATTCTTCCTTCACTTGTAGGTTTAATGGGGAATTAATTGCACTTAGCTGTTGTAGTATTTTATTTATTTATTTATTTATTTTGTCCCTTGAGTTGCCCAGGGGTGCAGCCTCTTTCCTGAGAAGCCTATAAGCCCGAGTGTTTTCCTGGAGTAAAGAGACAACTAAGCATCTTTTCTGATGCTTATTCAGATACTCAAAACTACACAGGAGACACTGGAATTGTGTTGACCTTTGCCTGCCGCTGAAGATTCAAAGGAAGTAGAGGAAGTTCTCCATGGACCTGTTAGTTCTTCTGAGATGAGTGTAGGAGATAAGCTTTAATAGTTCCATTTTGCACCTAGGGTATTGATTATCTTAGCAGTAGTCTATTAGTAAAGTGGTATTGAATCCAATTTAAAATCCAACCCCTTGAATTATTTTCCTACCTCTAGTAGTTTAGGGAGTATATATATGTATATATGTTACATGGACAAGAAAAGCAGTAGGGAAGGGAGAATAAAATTTGAAATGCATGGTAATTACTATTTTGAATGCCAGCGAATGTTCCCATAAAGTGTGACTGTCTTCGCATCCAAATTTATTTTAAGAGAAAATGCATGTTATTAATTAAAACCACACAGCATAACAATAGTATCATACTGTACCACAGGTTTTGGATAAAAAATAGCGATTTTGTGTCCATGGTAATTTTTGTAATTGGAAGTTCAGGGATTGACAAGTTTTGACAAGATGTGGCCTGTGATGTTTTTTCCTTCTTTCTGCATTTACTTTTTTTAAAATTATTTTTATTTTTTGTATGCTGCATGGTGGGGGTCACATTTTATTCTTTTTCCATGTGAGTATCCTGTTATTGCAGCACCATTTGCTAAATTTTTGATTATTTTTTTGTTGTTTTTGTTTGCTTGTTTGTTTGTTTGGAAAGTTTATGGGTCGGGTATTGGACCTGGGTTTCCTGAATGACAGGCAAGAATTCTACCACTGAACTACCCCTGCACCCCGCATTTACTTTTACGTGACTTTTGAATGTAGTTTGAAAAAGTACTAATAGATTAGGCAGTGAAATTTGCTTTATGCCCTATCAAAGATTTTAATTAATTGCTCAAATTAATGTTTTGTATCCATGCTTTGCTTTACCACAGTAGAAGGAGCCAAACCACATGCTGGCGAGTAGGGGAGTTACCCCCACGTGCTGATGGTTGTTATTGGGGTTGGGAAGTGGGGTTAGGTGGTGCACCCATGCTGTCATTTTGGAAAACAATTGAAATGTTTGTACTCCTTGGCCCAATAATTACCCTTGTAAAAATCCATCCTAAGGACGTAATTAGAATAGTGATTAAAGATTTATGGACACAGATAGTCATAGTATTATCTGTAATACAAAAAACACATATACATATTTATACACATGTGTATAAGTAAGGAAAGTAGCCTAACTATCTAAAGTGTATCCATCCAAAGAGTATTTGGAGCTGTTAGAAACTATGTTTATGAAGAATTTTAATTAGGAAAAATGATTGTGAGATGTTCAATGAATAAAGCCGGATTTAACACTATTATTGCCTTTATGTTCTCATCTCAATCATAAAAATATACACCTTACCTAAATTAGAAGGAAATGCATCAGAATGTTGACGTATCATGGGATTGCCATGTTTGCTTTCTTTTTTATGTTTTATGTATTTTCTACCTCTTCTATCATGGCTGTGTAAGATTTTTTTTGTTACTGAGTGTTGTAGAAACTTTCTGTTAATTTTCTGTTTATAAAGGTAACATATTCATTGTAAAATATGTGAAAAATACTTGAATAATTTTGGGGAACTATCACTAGGGATTATGTTAAGAACACTGGGTGCTTAAAAAATTTCTAAATGAGAGAAATACTGAAGTTTTAAAAAACGACAATATTATTTTAATCTTAATTCTATACTATCTGGTGATTTAAATCAATTCTATTTATAATTTTTATAGATATAATTTTTTTATATGCTGTGTGATGTGGTCACATTTCATACCATGTGAATATCCCTTTATTTAAAAAAAATATTTTTATTGACAAAACAACATATGAAAACAAACATTCTTAACATACAAACATTCCATACATGGTGTACAATCAGTGGCTCACAATATCATCACATAGTTGTGTGTTCATCGCCATGATCATTTCTTAGAACATTTGCATCACTCCAGAAAAAGAAAGAAAAAGAAGAAAGAAAAAACTCATACATCTCATACCCCTTACCCTTCCCTCTCGTTGACCACTAGTATTTCCATCTACCTAATATATTTTAACCTTTGTTCCTCCTATTATTTGTTTGTTTTTTTTAATCCATACTTTTTACTCATCTGTCCACACTCTAGATAAAAGGAGCATCAGACACAAGGTTTTGACAATCATACAGCCACATTGTAAATGTTCTCTTTATACAATCATCTTCAAGAAGCAGGCTACTGGGTCACAGCTCTACAGTTTCAGGTACTTCCCTTTAGCCACTCCAATACACCATAAACTGAAAAGAGCATCCCATCATTGCAGCACCATTCGTTGAATTTTTGTTTGGTTTTTTTTGAGGGGGAAGTGCATGGGCTGGGAATCGAACCTGGGTCTCTCGCTCGGCAGGTGAGAATTCTGCCACTAAACTACTCTTGCAGCCCCATATATTATTTTTATATGGGAATATTTGAATGTTTGTTTGCTAGAAGAGAGGTCAAACAGCCTTTGGCAAGTGACATGTCAGAGGAGTGTGTGGTGTGGTGGGCTGTACTGAGGGCTTCTCTGCTGCCCAATTGTTTCCAGACGCAAGAGGGGGCTACGAGGAGGCTGGGATAACAGCGTCTGTACAGAGGCAATGGAGAGCTGTTGGGACCCTTGCCAAGACCAGTCTTATGGGTGAGAAAGGTGCCGTACGTCAGGGCCGCTGACTGGCATGCAGGAAGATGGCAGGAGACTTGTTCAGTGGTGGTAAACTTGGCAAGCAAAATCGTTCATTTGCTGGGGCAATACAGGGGAAATGATATTTGGTTTTGGTTTTCCAATAACTTACTAGTCAGACAGCAATAACACTAATTTCACTAAGGGTTTGCTGTTTTTGACAAAGACAGTACTTACGAAAATGACACAGCACTGAATTTTCCAGTCGTGCTGACAACGTGCTCTGACTTTTTCATATGACATGACCTAACCCTTCTCTCGTCAGTGATGTTTACTTGTGAGGTTGGTCTGGGGCGGAGGTCGGGGTTGGTGGTTACTGAATATAATCTCCAACTCCCTGGCCCACCTAATGCTAGAATCCAGGTCCTTGTTCTCTGATCCCAGCTCTCTGGCAAACTGTGCAAGCTTGTCGCGGAGAAACATAAACCAGGTCAACAAATATTCAGTCAAGGCCTAAGACCATGGGTGCTTTCTTCCCTCCAAAATCAGCTGAGAGTATGTTAAGAGTAAGTTGATAACGTGGAACAGGACTCCCAGGGATGAGCCTGGCCCTGGCGTCGTGCAATTGAGAAACTTTCTTGACCAAAAGGGGTAAAGAAATGAAACAAAATAAAGTTTCCCTATAAGCAGTTTGGTATTTCTGAGGCATGCACGGTAGAGAGTTGCAGGAGAGGCTGGAGAGATAGCTAAGGTCCGGGTCTTCATGGGTGCTTTATTCCGTGCTAAGCCTAAAGGTTTCAGCAGGGCAGTGACACAGGCATAGTTGTATTTTAGAATGATCCTTTTGGCAAAAAATACCATGTTAATGGGGGCAGGGACAAGGTTGAAGGCAGTGAAATGAATTAGGAGGCTTTAGCGCCATCCAAGGAAGAGATAAAGAGAATCTGCAGTAGGGCAATAGCAGTCAAAATGAAGAACAGGGAATGGATTTGAGAAATAATTAAGATGTAAAATTGGGAGGCTTAGCATTTGGTTGAATTTGGGAGGTGAAAGTGTAGAAGGAATCAAGAATGAGGCCCATCTCATCCAGCTTTTCTCTTGTACAACGGGAGTGGATCATGGTGGCACCAACTGCCAGCCATCTGCTCCTTGATTCATTCATATATCCAATAATATCCATCTGTTAAGTCATGCATCCATTCATCTGTCCATCCATACATCCATGTATCCGCAATACATACATCTGTATTTCCATCAGATTCTCGTGACTTTCAAAGCACCACAAGGAATGCATATATGAAAAAAGCACAACACTTGGTCTTATTCATTCATTACCAAATCTCTTCCTATGTGCTAGATAGGTAACGGAGACACAGCAGTGAACAAGCAAAAAAGGTCCTATTTTAAGGACCTAATGTTCTACTGGGGGCTAGACATGAAAAATAATAATAATATAATTTCAGTAATGAAAATTATTTCAAATAAAAGACACAAGGGTTCCTTGTAGAAGTAATTGATTCTAGGGCTAGGGCAGGAAACACATATTTTTTTTGTCCTGGCTTCTTTAATCCATGCCATATATATATGAATACATATACATAGGTATATATTTATAGTCCATTATTTCCCATTGCTGTGTAGTATTCCATTGAATGAATAGACTATAATTTATTTATCCATTCTCGTATTGGTACACATTTGGGTTATTTCCAGTTTGGAGCTATAATGAATAAATTTGCTGTGAACATTAAAAAAAAAATAAAGTTTCAGTGGTTGAGAGATTTCAGATAGAGTTTAGAGGTCCTTCTGGAGGTTACTCTTAGGCATTATATAGATAACTATATCATTATATAGATATTCTAGTGTGTCGGAATAGCTAGAAGGCAATACCTAAGACTGTTGAACTGTAATCCAGTAGCCTTGATTCTTGAGGATGATTGTGTAACTATGTAGCTTTTTTACAGTAAGACCATGTGATTGTGAAAACCTTGTGACTGACACTCCCTTTATCCAGTGTATGGGCAGATGAGTAAGAAGTTAAAGACAAAAAAATAAATACTGCGTGGAGGGGGAAAGATAAGGAGTATGGTATGCAGTGGGTGTTCTTTTTTATTTTATTTTTTTGAGTAATGAAAATGTTCTAAAATTGATTGTGGTGATGAATGCACACCTATACAATGACACTGTGAGCCTCTGATTGTATTCTTTGGATGATTATATAGTATGTGAATATATCTCAATAAAATTGTACTGAAAAAAACCAAGTTTCACCTGTAAAAGTAAGTTGATAGAATGATAAAAATTAATAAAGGAGATTCTTGTATGATAATATTTAGATAGCAGTAATGGGCTGTGAAATTTTAAAGGACGGTTGTAAAGTAACTCAGTAGATCATGTGCTAGAGTTAAAATTGACTCTCAAAATTCATGTCACTGGTTTTTCATAAATAACCGAGGAAAGGTTTTTGGCAAAGGAAGAAACAACACCCGTTGTCCTCACTTGCTTAGGAAAATGTCTCCTATTAACAAGTAATTTGAATGTTTTTTTTTTTTTTTTTGCCTTCAGTGATTTCTAGTGGTTGTGGCAGTTCTTACCCTGGAATCCAGTGAAAATTCAAATGAACCAAATCAGTGCTCACACAGTTGGCCCCTCTGCCAATTGAGAGATCTTTGCCCACGTTTGAAGAGAAGTCAGCACAAAAAAATCCAAAGACAGGCCACGCCCTGGCATTCCATGATATGCATAAACTTGGCTTTATGACTTTTAGATTTTGGAGTTCTTGGCATAGAGAAGATGAATAGACCCTGGGAGGTAGGATTTGGTTTATTAAAAGCCATGCTAAAGGCGCCTTGCTTTGGTTAGAATTAACCATTCTTTGGGATGAAGGAATTTGCACAGAAAATCCTGACTTCTAAATTGTCATTGTGGTAGCCCTGCTTTTTTCATTTTTAATTTTTTCTTTTTTTTGGGTGTGTGGTCTGAGAATCGAACCCGGGTCTCCCGCATGGAAGGCGAGCATTCTACCCCTGAACTACCCGTGCACCCTTCTGTCATTACATTTTATTATGCTTCATGGCCATAGCTCCTCCGTCCAGTCCTGGCCAAGCAGGGGCATGGGGGAGAATTTACAGCCATAATAACAAGTCTTTGGATCCCTAGCCTAGCACAGTGCCTGCATGTAGTAGGCACTTGTGGTATATATATATATTTTTATTATTATTTTTATTTTTCTAGCTTTTTTATTGTATTGTATAACATATATACAAAGCAAAGAAATAAAAAAGCAATAGTTTTCAAAGCACTCTTCAATAAGTGGTTACAGGATAGATCCCAGAGTTTGTCATGGGCTACCATATGATCCTCTCATATTTTTCCTTGTAACTGCTCCAGAATATAGGAGGCTAAAGGGCTTAAATACTTTTTATCATCACAGTCGACTTTTTTTCCTTCTTTTATGTTTTTTGTGAAAAACAACATATATACAAAAAAGCTATCAATTTCAAAGCATAGCACACTTGTGGTATATTTTTTGATTCTTTCTCATATATGAATCAATATATGAATGAATGAATAAAAATCTGTTGTATCTCAAATACACTGAATTCAGTTGAAATGGAAGGTCTCATTAAATGCCACTCTATGAAATATATCTGGGAGTTGCTTTATATTAAGGTTCATTTTAAGAAACATTTATTAAGTGCCTACTTTTTGTTAGGCATTCTAATTTTAGAAAGTTGAATATGATGCCAGACATGGCCTCAAAGAGTAAATCACTATGTGATGAATAGACTATAATTTATTTATATTGTGCAACAGAGTAATGAAGATAATGATCGATCTTTGCTCAAGGTGCAAAGGATGCATGGTGGAGAGAGAACTAACCAGACCTGGAGGAGGGCATGGATAGTGTTAAACTTCATTGCTGCCCTTTTCCAGCAGGGAGCCGTCTGTGTCTGCTGCCTCTTTCCTTCCTGTTCCACCCTGAGCCCATCTACTCCATTGAAACCACTCTTGTCAATATCACCAGTGACTTCTGTTATGCCATTCATTTTGTCTCCTCTTACTCATTTCCCAGCAGTGTTTGAGACAGTTGATCACTCCTTTCTTCTAGAAATGTTTTTCATTTTTCTCCCTGGACACAACTTCCCCCTGGGGACCTATATCATTGACCACTGCTCCTTCTCCATTGCTAGTTGCTTCTCTATTCGATCTCTAAAGGTTGGAATATCCCTGGCTTGGACCTGGTGTCTCCTCTTCTTTGTCTCCAAATGGTCCTTAGAGAGAGCTCACCTACCACTAAGGCTTTCATGGGTCTAAAATCTACATTTCCAGCTCTGAGTTGACCGCACAACTTCAGATGCATAGATACTTGAAGTCTCAAACTCACCTTGACCAAAACAGAACCATTGCCTACCCCCCTCTTCAGCGTGTCTCCCCCTCCCCAATCTTCTCCATTTCAGCATACAGAGCTATTAGTCATTCTCTTAGACCTCAAACAGGAGTTGTCCTTGTCACATCTCTCTATCTCACACTCCATACGAAAACCATCAGCAAGTCCTGTTGACTCTACATTCAGAATATATTCAGAATCCAATCACTTTGTACCACCTCCGCAGTTAACTCAGTTGGTCTAAGTCACCACATCATCTGTCTCCTGGGTGATGACAGAACTTCTTAACTGTTTTCCCTGCTTTCACTCCTACCCCATTTCACCAGCCGGTGATATTTTTAATGGCATAAATCAGATGTCTCTCCTCTAAATCTTTTGAAGGACTTGCCATCACATTTAGAATACATTCCAAAAATTAATGAAAAGTTAAGACATTACCATTACCTTCGGAGCCAGATGTGATCTGCTCTCCCCTTCCTCTCGGATGTCCTCCCGCCTTTCCTGGCTCAGCCCATTCTCACCATGCTGAGCTCTGTCCCAATGCAGGCTGCACATTTGGTCTTCTCTCGGTGTGGAACAATCTTCCACGAGGGTGAGACCCCCACTGTAAAAAAGGAAACGAGTAATACCTGTCTCATAGGGCTGTTGTAAAGATTAAACTACTTGGTATATTAAAAACCCTTAAATGATGTCTGGCACGCAGTAAGTACTATTTGAGTGTTAGCTGCTATTTTGTTGCTTTTGTTATTATTTTAGGGAAGGAATACATTGTTGTGTTGGTTGGTGAGCTTTAGATGCTTGTAACATGTACCAACAGAAATGCACTAGAGGCAGTAGGATGTATTATTTTGGAATGGCTGGTTCTATGTATGGAGAGAGGTACTCTAGTACCTTGGAGGAATGAGCAAACCTAACTCTAATTTAGCTTGCAGAGGTGAGTTTGATTGGAAAGATATGGATCCTTAAGTGCCTTATTTGCTTTAACTATATACAGAGCTTTCAATAGAGGGCAGCCACCATGCTGAAAATTCTGGCTATTCAGATACAAGATGCCAGCTATTTTGTTGGCTTAGTTGGTGTGTTTTTTGTTTGTTTGTTTTAGTGAATCAAGGCCTGGGTTTTCCCCCTGAAGTCTGTCCTGCCTGCTTCTGGAATTTGGCGCTATGCATCCACATCCTGGGTCCTTCCAGACACTGCTGTGCATTACTTGCGTGTTTCTCTGCTCCTCTGTAAGTTCAGGTAAGTGTATAAGAAAAGTGTTCTGATCGAAGCTTTATCTCATGCTTATCCTATGAAAAACAAATTTCGGCTGCAACACCTTGCTGATAATAGTGGTTTCTAAAGACATTTCTAAGATTTGTTTGACCAGGTTCAGAATTTACAAACTTGATTAGTTAAGGAACTTAGGGACCTTTGCTTAGATCCCCGAGTCGCTCTTCTGGGCATTCGCAGGCCTTCCCATCAGTTCCTTGTAATTTATTCCTTTTGTTGTCTTAAAAATAAATGTTTTACAATTGTGTTTTTATTCCAAAAGGGTATGCATTACAAATTTCAGCCCTATGAAAATTCTGAACTTGGAAATTATAGCAGGAATGTAATGCTGACAACATACCACCAAAGAGAAATTTTTGAATCAGCATGTCTTAGTACCCAATTTGGGATGAGAGGATTTGGTTTAAATCCCAGGTCTGCCACTTTTTCCCATGACCTTGCTGAAGTGATTATCCACCACTTGGGGTTATTGAAAAACTTCAGTGTGTTTATTGTTAACAGTATATATAAACACCAAATTTGACACCTGGCACACAGGTTCTTTTTATTTTGTAATTGTATAAACGTGTGTATATATGAGATATAAACAAATACTGTGGTGTTCATTAAATTCTGTTTATTCTGTTTGTTAAAAATACTGCATAGCTATATTAGATTTGGTAAGGGAAAACATAATGATTTAGTAGCTTTGTTTCAGTTTTGCTAAACAGTTACCTCAGCTTCAGTCAAGAGACATATTTCCCTTAATCTTCATTCTGATTAAATGTCCTCTAAAAGTATATTCAACAATTTATTGATTTTTTTCTTTAAAGTATTCTACCAGATTAACAATATTTCTGTTTTTCCTTTTTCTTTGGGGAATCTGTTTTGATATTTTAGTGCAAGAACTTCTGTCCTCCCTAAAATTCCTGAAGGAATAGACACAACAAGTGAAACTATTTCAAACATCAAATAAAACTGTTAAGATTGTTCATTACCTTATTTAACCTTATATTCAAAAAAGGATAGACATTGTATTTCAGCTGTGAATTCCTAACTTTCTATTTTGTTACAAGTTGAGTATTAGTTTATATTAAAGGGAAGTAGTGAAGAAATACCAGAGCCTTTATTTGTATACTAAGTTGCTCTTATAAGTCAAATCCTGTTGGTAAAATAAGAGAGATTTTCTAAATTTGAAAGTCACTTAAACTTTCCAGATCTTTAACTTCCATTTCTTACAAGCTTCTGCTTTAAAACAACAGTTTGCCATTTCCCATTAATAGAATTGGTATTTTGTGTGATTTCCCTATTCTACTCTAATTGTGAAAATCCTGGGCTGGTATTTTGTCCTTTTCTTTTCTTCCAAAAATGAGCTATAACAATGTGGCTAGAACTTTTACAAGCATTAGAACTATAGCATATAGGTAAAATAAGAGATTGCCTTTAGTTGTATGGATCCAGATGAATTGTGTTTAATATACTTTTCTGTCTCTCTCTCTCCCTCCCTCCCTCCCTTTCCCTCTCCCCACTCCTTACACCTGGGGAATGTTCCCTTGTAGGCTTGTATTTTATTTCTGAGCCACTCTCTGCTGTCCAGAAACTTGGGGGACCCGTAGTATTACATTGTTCTGCTAAACCTGTGACTGCTCATATCTCATGGTTGCTTAATGGAAAAAGATTGGATAGAAACATGGAACAAATTAAGATTCATCAGGGGACTTTGACGATTCTTTCTCTTAACCCCTCCCTTTCGGGTTCCTACCAGTGCATTGCCAACAATAGTGTCGGTGCAATTGTGAGTGGGCCTGCGACAGTATCCGCTGCAGGTGAGTGTAATACTGTCCCTTTTTAACCCCCTAAAATTACTGTTAGCAATTGCATTTTTGAGTAGAGGGAAAAGCATGGGGTTTGCAGTTACACACAGGAGTTCCCGTCCCAGCCTCGACTCTTGCTGTGTGCATAACTTGGGGAAGTATACTTAAACCTAATATCTTCCAGCCTCGTGTCTTCACCTGAAACAAGGGTATGGAAACGTTGTATTTTTCAAAGTTACAATCAGGATGGTTTTCTAATGTGAATTGTGAATAATTTCTTTGTGAGTTTTTAAAAGTTCTTAAGATCAGCAACAACAAAATTGTCCACTTTGACACCCAGCTATTTAATGCCGTTCTTTATCTTTCTTTCACATCTGATTGTTTATTTGCCTTGATTACTGGATGATTTTAATTTCTGTAATTCAAACCAGGCTGAAGAAGCAGGAAAAAAAAAAAAAAACTGACTGTAAAGAAAGGAATGTTGAGTATTGAACTTACGGAAAATCTGGAATGAGTGTTTTTTTTTTTTTTTTTTAGTAAGTTTGAGCCATCTGTCTCTCAAAGGGTGATGGCTTCCAGTAATGGAAAATGTCTTTGTAAGGGCACCCCTATTTACAGAAGAAATCTGGATTCCCCAGGAGTAGTGAGTTTGTCATAACTGAGAAGAGTAAATGTTTTTGTAGAGCTGTGACCCATGGACAGCTCCAAGACACACACTGGAGAGCTGAATTCTTAGTGGCAGGCTGCTGAATGCTCAGCGATGGAGATAATAAAGAACCCCTTCGTGCAGGCTCCTTCTGTAGTAAACTTAAGATGAGAGGAACTGAGACCCAGAGTCAGTATATTCCGATGATTCAAAGAGTATGTTACTTTGTTTGTCGATGTCCTAAATTAATTCCCGTGAACCATTTTATTGCCACGTGGGTGTGTACAAACAACATAGTTTTGACGAGGGGTTGGATTGGAAAGGATGCATCTTGACAGAATGGGAATAATTATGCTTTCTAGTTCCCCTTGATGTTTTAACAGCAGTTTTGTTTTTCTTCTAGTCCCCTGGAAGCTATGCCTTCTGAAAAAGGGTGACTTAGTTCTCAGTTCTTGGCCGCTCCTCCCTGCCCAGCTGCAGCCCGTGGTCATAGGGTGGTGCCCCTTGCTGGGCTGGGATCAGCTGCCGCAAATGGCCAGGCTGCTGGCGTTGTTTCTGATTTTCACATTTCCTCTAGAAAAAAGGATTCAATTGTTTATTCTATTGCTTTTTTTAGTTCTTGGTGATTTCGATTCATCAACAAAGCATATTATTACAGCAGAAGAAAAGAGTTCTGGTTTCATTGGCTGCAAGGTACCAGATAGCAACCCCAGAGCTGAGGTGCGCTATAAAATCCGGGGAAAATGGCTAAAACATTCCACAGGTGAGACCTTTAATAAAGCCAATGACATGGGCAGTGTAAGTGCTCATTAAGCAACCTACTCCCAGCTGTGCATGCTAGGTGCTGTGGATGAACAAATTAGCAAGATGTATTGTGTGTTCTCAGGAAGACAAGTGGTTAGGGTACTGGGTGGCTGCAGCCCCACCTGCCGAGCTCCTCCCTCAGCTCCTTAAGGTTCTGTTCAGGTCCTTAGAGAAGGTCCGCCCTGAGGGCCCAGGCTTTTTTTTTTTTTTTTTTTTTTTTTTTTTTTTAATATTTTTAATGACAAAACAACATACGACTGCAAACATTCTTAACATACAAACATTCCATACATGGTGTCCAATCAGTGGCTCACAATATCATCACATAGTTTTGTGTTCATCACCATGATCATTTCTTAGAAAATTTGCATCACTCCAGAAAAAGAAATAAAAAGAAAAAAGAAAAACTCATACATCCCATTCCCTTTACTCTTCCCTCTCATTGACCACTAGTATTTACATCTACCCAATTTATTTTAACCTTTGTTCCCCCTATTTTTTTTCTATACCCCTTTCCACTCTCTTTCATTGATCACTAGTATTTCAATCTACTCAAATTATTTTGACATTTTATTTTAACATTTGTTTCCCCCATTATTTATTTTTTATCCATATATTTTACTCATCTGTTCATAAAAGGATAAAAGGAGCATCTGACACAAGGTTTTCACAATCACACAGTCACATTGTAAAAGCTATATTATTATACAATCATCTTCAAGAAACATGGCTACTGGAACACAGCTCTACAGTTTCAGGTACTTCCCTCAAGCCGCTCGAATACATCATAAACTAAAAAGGGGATATCTATATAATACATGAGAATAACCTCCAGGATAACATCGCAACTCTGTTTGAAATCTCTCAGCCACTGACACTTTATTTCATCTCATTTCTTTCTTCTCCCTTTCAGTTGAGAAGATTTTCTCAATCCCTTGATGCTGAGTCCCAGCTCATTCTAGGATTTCTGTCCCACGTTGCCAGGGAGGTTTACAACCCTGGGATATTTGTCCCACGTAGAGAGGGGGAGGGCAGTGAATTTGCTTGCCATGTTGGCTGAGAGAGAGGGGAGGTGGGGCTGAGGCTTTGTTTCTCTTCATGAAATTTATCACAGCTGGCATTGTGTTGTATATCTTTTTGTTTACTTGTTTATTAGTTATCCCCCTACTGGAAAGGAAACTACATGAGGGCAGATCTTTTATCTGCTTAGTTCCCGCCTGTCTCATTGTGCCTAGACTGGAGAACAGGCGCTCTATAAATATTAGTTGTAAAAACAAGTGAATGAATAAACAGTGCGTGAGTACTGAGCAAGTACTATAGCTATAGAATTAAGTTTACACAAGCTGGTAGGGTGGTCCTTGTACCTTTGTCTAAACTAGTTTCTTGTGCTTTCTTTATTCTAAATGAGTGGTCTGTGGTTAAAATGCTTCCACGGTGTCTAATTTGGTTACTCTAGGACCGTTGACTTTTTTTCTTTTCTCCCTTTACTCCTTTTCCTTCGTTTAATGAATTTTCCTTGATTGCTTATTTGCTGCTGGTCACATAACGTAACTGTAAACCTTTGATGGTGTACAGTTGTGTGGTGAGGCCTGCCTTAAAAGGGAGAGACCTAACTACAGCTCCTTCCTTCCGCAGATAATTACTTAATCCTTCCATCAGGAAATCTTCATATTTTGAATGTATCCTTAGAAGACAGGGGGTCATATAAGTGTGCAGCTTTTAATCCTGTCACACAAGAACTAAAAGTTGAACCCACTGGCCAGAGGCTCCTTGTGAGTCGTAAGTATTTGGGACAATAATGGTAACTAGAAAAGGAAAACTGTTCAAAATTATTCCTCATACAAAGTTGGGCAATAAGAGTTCACTTTCTTTCAGATTCTATTTAACGTAAGAAAATAATTATAAAAAAGTTAACACCCGAATGCATCTTAGCACAGTACTGCCCATGTCTTTAAAATATACCAACTTTTTAGAGGGGAATTTTGGTCAAGATGTCAGAGTGTATACATGTGGAGAACTTTGCCCTTTGCTCAAATAGAAAGACATTTTGGAGAAAATATAACTTTATAACAGCGGTAATCAAATTGGTGGCTGGCTGTGAATTTTGAAAAAAAATAAATAAAGCTATATCTGTTTCTTTGAACTGAGATTTTTAAATTGTGGGCGTTGAGGAGAGGCAGTGCCAGTGGCCAAAGCACAGTGAGGTAGTGATTTCTGAACTCCTTGAGTTCCAGTCCGCCGATTCCGAAATTGTCCTAAAGGACCACAGAATCTCGACCTGTCGTATAAACTAAATATAGCATAAGAATAACTGGGATCATTTATGGGGATGTCCTCAGCTTTGCTACGGAAGAGTTTGGAAGTGGATACTTATTAATGGGTGGTTTCCCCTTCCTTTTCCAGGCCCTTCTTCAGGAGATTTTCACATTCTCCACCCCACCCTTTCACAGACATTATCTGTTCCTTCCCGTAGCCCTGTGACCCTGGAGTGTGTGGTGAGCGGGGCTCCAGTTTCTCAGGTGCGCTGGTTGAAGGATGGGCAGGACGTCGTGCCGGGGAGCAGCTGGAGAAGGTGGCATTCTCATCTTGCCACAGAGAGCATTGACCCAGTGGACTCCGGGAATTATTCCTGTGTGGTGGGCAACAAGTCTGGTGGCCTGAAACACGTGACTTACGCAGTTAGTGTACTTGGTAAGACGTTATTCTTTTTGTTTGTTTGTTCTATTTTCGGTCAGGGTGTTTTTCTGGTTTAACGGCTGTTTGAATGGAAGATCTATTTGTCAACTACAAACGAAGTAGGGAAATATCTAGAAATATCAACACGAGTAAGCCAGAACAAACTTTATTTCTCTAAAGGACTGCAGCACTTCTGGGTGACACAGAATATTTCACATGTGATGTTCTTGGAAGCCTCACCCCAACTTGCAAAGCATGTTCTCCCTTCCTGGTGACCTGGGGAAAGGGCGTGGAGATCGATAGAAAAACTGTGGAAGCTACTGAGCTATTTCAGCTATTGAGCTATTTCAGCACGTAGTACCAACTGTAGTAGCTAAGACGGTACTGGGTAGAAAATATTATCCCAAAAAGGAAACCTATTTCTTTTTTCTTTTTTTGCATGGACAAGTACCGGGTATCGAACTCAGGTCTCTGGCATGGCAGGCTAGAACTCTGCCACTAAGCCACTGTGGCCTGCCCACTATTTCATTTTATTTTCCCTTTTGGGATGCTTTCACCCATATTTAGCTCTTCCTTTAGACTCAAAATTTGTATTATTTCCTGTCACATTTCTATATTCTAAGTTATTCTTTTTCATTTCTTTGCCTCAAAGTTATTCTTTTCATTTCCTCCAGTTATATATCTCACTATTATGTGTGACAGGAGATAATGTTTTCCTTTATCAAGACAGATTTTCCTGAAAATTAGAAAAAAGGTAGATAAGAAATGGGTTTATAGTAAATATAATTTTGTGTACCCTCTGCATGTGTTCATTTCCAACACTGGCCAGATGTAGGGTGGCAACGTTGGAATTAATCTAAGTGTGTATATGGCAAATTGGCTTTAAAATACAATGATAATTAGGATTGGGCTAACATAATTGTCAGTTAATTTGGGCATACACTATACATGCTGATGAATGATTTCCTTTGCCTAGGTAAATGTGACTTTATAAGTTCAAAAAGAAGTTTTTTTTGCCTAGTATATATCTAGCCTCAAAGTAGAAGGTTATTTACAAAAAGAATTTAGCCTCTGAATAAACATCATCTTGTTGGACTCCTGTTTAGTGGGAAATCCAAAGAAACTTCTACTTTATTTCAAACCAATCTCCTCGAACAAATGCTAAGAGAAGCCCTTATTTCAAACCAATCTCCTCGAACAAATGCTAAGAGAAGCCCAGGATTAGAAACTGTTTATGTGTACGTGTGTACGTGTCTGTGCATGTGTGTGCATTTGTGTGTGGGGGGGAGGTGGGTGGGTGGAGAGTTCTATAAAAAGATACTGTGACTTATTAGTAACATATGATCTATCCTATTAGAGGAAAGTTAAAATGCATTTCTAATTTTTTTCTTGATGACCACAGCAGATGGGAGAATGTGAATAAACAATACAACTTGGTTTTAACTAGCTGTTGGTTGAGAGAAGATTTTGTTATGACTTATGTAAAAATTTTAAAAGTGCATCTTGAGGGCTAGGGTTTAATTGCATGGTTTATTTTCAGAACATGCTTCAGTATCTAAGGGACTGCAGGATCAGACAGCGTCTCTGGGGGCCACAGTGCATTTCACCTGTGATGTGCATGGGAACCCAGCCCCCCGCCACACCTGGTTTCATAACGCGCAGCCCCTTCATCCTTCCTCTCGGCATCTAACTTCTGGAAACGGACTGAAAATCAGTGGTGTAACCATGGAAGATTCGGGGCTGTATCAGTGTGTGGCAGATAATGGGATTGGATTTATGCAGTCTACTGGGAGACTTGAAATTGAGAAAGGTAGGCTTTAGGTCATGCAATCATGACCTAAAGATAGACTTTTGTCATGATTAAAAATCAAATCATTTTTATTAAAAGAAAATAATCCCATCACCATAACAGAATCATGCGCATTTTCCAGATTCCTTTCTGATTGCAGATAGGCATTTCCATGAAGAAACAACTTTATTTCATCAAGCTCATTCAGTACATATTACATAGTTTAAAAGGATATGTGGAAAAGGCTCCTTCTCACTCGTTACCCTGCTAGCCAGGTCCCTTTTCCAAACTAACTAGTTCTATCAGTTTCTTAACTATCCTTGTGTGTGCAAATAGAAACATTTACACACATACCCGTGTGTGTTTACGTTATATAATAATGTCTTTTTGTTTATATAAATGGTGGCAACTTTCTTTATTCAGATTTTGCATTTGATATCTTGGCTGTCTCCCCATATGTAACATCAAAGGGTATTCTTATTCCTTTTTAAAAATTGCTGCTTAGGAGGTGCAAGGGTAGTTCAGTGGTAGAATTCTCCCCTGACATGTGGGAGACCGGGTTTGATTCCTGGTCCATGCACTTCCCAAAAAACAAACAAAAAGCAAGCAAACAAAAATTCAATAAATGGTGTTGCAATAATGGGATACTCACATGGAAAAATAATGAAATGTGACACCGCCATACAGCATAAAAAAATCAAATAAAAAACATAAAGGCTGCTTAGAATTCCATTATGTACTTGTAAAGAATTTGATTAGTACTTTAGTGATGGGTGTTTCTGATCTTTTGCTTTTATACATAATTCTATAATAAATGTCCTTCTACATGGACTGTCTTGTTCATATATTAGTATCTACAAATACATTCCTAGAAATGAACTTGTGATGAAGGTATATGCATTCTCAGCTTTGGTAGTTATTACCAAATTGCTCTCCATAATCATTTACTAGTTTTTGGTCCTACCAGCACTGGATAACTATGTCTGTTTCCTCTTATACTCACTAACACAGGGCATATCAATTCTGTCTATTTTTGCCAATCTGATATACATTTCTTTTATTATCAGTAAAGTGGGGCATCTGTTCATATGTTTATGAGCCATTTGAGTTTGCATTCTTCTGTGTTGACTGGTCATTGTCTTTTGCCCATTTAAAAAATTAGTTTGGCCTTTTTTCTTACTGACTTATAAGAGTTCTTTATTTAATAAGGAAATTTATCTTTTGTATGTGATATGAGTTATAAATATTTCATTGCAATTTGTCATTTATCTTTTGACTTTGCTTATGATTACTTATTTATTCATTTAATTTTACATGGGCAGGCACTGGGAACTGAACCCGGGTCTCTGGCATGGCAGGTGAGAAGGCTGCCACTGAGCCACTGTTGCCCTGATTACTTATTTTTAACATACAGACATTTCTGATCCTATATAGACAAGTTTACCCATCTTTTCTTTTGTGGGAGCATATATTTCTTGTAGGTATTTTGCTCTGGTAAATTGCCTAAAATGTTTTTAGGAAGCTAGGGTACTTTAGTATCTTACATGTCTCATGTGTCTTTATTCTTCATATTATGTTACCTGCCTATTTATGACGGTGTAAAGAATCCATTCTTTCTTTGTAAATATATTATAAATTTGCACCGTCCTTTTTAGCTTATTACTTTGTGCCCTTCTAATTTGGTGGCAGTTGACCAATAGTAGTAAATAAATCTATTGAAAGCAGCTCTAGCCATTTGCTTTAAAAATATAGTGTCTGTTTAGATATAAAAAAATAAGGCTTGTTGTAGTATGCCAGACTAGATGCTTAGGGAAGGTCGTCCCATGACAAAATAACTTGCGCTGTGAGGCTTGGAGAAATAATGAGTTTTCAAGGCCCCCACCTAGTCCCTGCTCCCCCAAGAAGGAAAAATAGTCATTGAAGGCAGAGTACTGAGGGATGAGTCTGCACCTAGGGTGGGCTCCCCTTAGAGCAGGTTGGTCTTAGTTTGAGCCTTGAGGGGGTGGCAAAGTGGGAAACTGAACTCCAGGAATAAACCTGGAGACTTGGAAGAAGGTCTGAAACTCCTTGGTTCCCAACAGAAGTAAACTTAAGCATCTCAGTGGTAATTGAGATCTGGCTTCCAATACAGAAAGACAAGGGGAAATGATGATCAAGGAAAGAGAAGTTAAGAGGGGGAAGGGGGTGCAAGGGTAGCTCAGTGGTAGAATTCTTGCCTGCTATGTGGGAGACCCAGGTTCGACTCCTGGTCTGTACACTCCCTTCCCCAACCCCTGCAAAAAAATAAATCAACAAATGGTGCTGTAATAACAGGATAGTCACATGAAAAAAGAATGAACTGTGACTCCCACCATACAGCATACAAAAAAAAAAAAAAAAAAAAAAAAAAAAAAGAGGGAACAAAATAAGTACCTTTAAGAGATCCAAGAGGAGAGACCAGAGAGGAGAAAGGGGAGGCTTTTTGTTGATAAATGAGGAAGATTCAGGAGGCTCAGTATATACCATGCAGGGTAAATAAAAAGAAATCCAGCCTAGGCACGTAGTAGTGAAATTGCCAACAAAGATGAAGATCTTAAAAGCAGCAAGAGAGAAAAGGCAGATTACTTACAAAGGTATAACAGTCAAACTGGCAGCAGACTTCTCAGTAGCAGCATTGAAGACTGAAAGCAGTGTAATAATTTTAAGGGTAGTGGGAGAAAAGCCATCTCTCAAGAATGAGGGTGAAACTAGGATACTTTGTGAAAGGTGAAAACTGGGGGAGTTTACCATCAATTGACCCTTATGAAAGGAATTATTAAAGGTGATTGTACTTCAGGAATAAGAAAAATGATCCTAAAAGAAAGGTTGAAAATATAAAAAAGACTGAAGAACAAAGAACTTGATAAATAGGTAGGGGAGTGTTCTAGTTTCTAGCTGCCGGAATGCAATATACCAGAAACGGAATGGCTTTTAAAAAAGGGGAATTTAAGTTGCTAGTTTACAGTCCTAAGCCTGCAAAAATGTCCAAATTAAAGCAAGCCTATAAAAATGTCCAGTCTAAGGCATCAGGGAAAGATACCTTGGTTCAAGAAGGCCAGTGATTGATGTTCAGGGTTTCTCTCTCAACTGGAAAAACCCATGGCAAACATGGTGACGTCTGCTAGCTTTCTCTCCAGGCTTCTTGTTTCATGAAGCTCCCTAGGGGACATTTTCCTTCTTCATCTCCAAAGGCTGCATGGGCTCTCGTGGTTCTCGAGAGCTCTTTCATGGCTCTAAAATTTCTTCTTTTTAAGGACTCCAGTAAACTAATCAAGGCTCACCTGGAATAGGTAGAGTTACATCTCCCTCTAATAAAAGGTTAATACCCACAATCGAGTGGGTCACATCTCTGTAGAGATAATCTGAAGATTATACAGTACTAATTAGCGATTAAAGGAAATAATAAGGGCGGGCCATGGTGGCTCAGCAGGCAGAGTTTTTTCCTGCCATGCCGGAGACCTGGACTCGATTCCCAGTGCCTGCCCATGTTAAAAAAGAAAAAAAAGAAATAAGCATCTAACAATAGGATCTCAAATCACGTAAAGCAAAAAATTGATAGGATTAAATGGAAGAGTTGACTTGATCTCTGCTGTTGCAAAAGTCGATCTCAAAGTACTTGTTAACTTTTGCTGTGTAACAAACTACTCCAAAACAGTGCTTAAAACAATTTATTATTGTTTTTGTGAATCAGCTGGGCAGCTCTTGCTTGGGGTCTTTTACGTGGTTGTGGTAAGATGGAAACTTGGGTCAGAGTCACCCGAAGGCTCACCTGGGCTAGGCATCCAGGCGGGTTTGTTACTCATGTGTGTGATGGCTGGGCTGAAATGGCTAGAACATCTGGAAGCAGGCCAGGCATCTCTCTCTCTCTCTCTCTCTCTCTGTAGCTGTCTTGTTCTTCTCCACAGCAAGGCAATTTCAGAGTAGTCAGCCTGCTTATGTGGTGGCTGCTTCCCCCAGAGCAGGTGTGCCAGAGGACACAGGTGGAAGCTGCAGGGCTTTTTAGGACCTAATCTAAGGTTAGGTCACATGACTTCTGCTGCCTTTTATCAGTCAAACATGACTCACAAGTTAGCCCAGATTCAAGGGGGAAGGGAACTCCACCAGGGCATGGAGGACATGGTTTATTGGGAGACTAGTTACCAAATACTGCCCTCAGGTCTGCACACACACACACTCTGTACAGGGATAGAAGATTTAAACAATAAAATATACAGTGTTAATTTATGGGATGTCTAGAGAACTTTGTACCTGACAATTAGAGACCACCTATTTATCTCAAGGAATATCATAACAATTGACTATTCAGTCTACTGGGCCTTAAAGCACGTTTTAAGGAAATACAAACCACCTGCTCTGACCCTAGTGAATTAATTTAGAAGTTAATAATAAATACAAAGACAATTTTTTAAAAATTGCCATGAGTTTGGAAATTTTAAAATGCACTTTCAATAACTGGGTCAAAAAAAGAAATCAGAATGGAAGTTTAAGATATTTTGAACTGGATAATAATGAAATGCAACAGATCAAGTTTTATGGGATGCAGAGAAATGGAACTTAGAAGGAAATTTAGAGCCTTCAGTGCTCATAAAAGAAAACTAGTAAGACTGAAAATTAGTGAGCTAAGTGAAAGAACAACAGAAGAAATTAAAAGAAACCAGAAGAAAGGTGATATTAAAGATAAGGACAGAAATGAACTAAAGAGAAAATAGGTAAAATAAAATCAATAAAGATAAAAGTTGGTTGTTTATAATAAGTCTAATAAAATGGCCAAATCTTTGGTAAAATTGATCAAGAACAAAGAAAGCAGGTACAAATAAATAAATCTGAGGGAAAAATGGGGTATAAGTACAAGTCGTGTAGAGATTAAAAATAAGATAAGACTATGATAAGCTTTCTGCTATTAATTTAAAAATGTAGACAAAAATGGGCAATTTTTTAGGAAAAATATAACTTAGCAAGCCTTACTTAAAAATACATAAAATATAGCTGTCAAAAATACTGTATTAGGACTGAAAGAACTTCCCACAAAAAAACTACCACCAGGTAGATGGTTTGATGGAGCAGTTCTACTAAACTTTTAAGTAACAGACCATTCCAAATATTACATAAACTCTTCCAGGGAAAAGGAAAAGAAGAAACACCTCCTTGTCAATATAATCTTGATTACAAAATCACTAAAGGATGGTACTGGAAAGGAAACTTGTAGGCCAGTATCACTTACGAATATAGGTGCAAAAACCCGAAATAAATTTATTAAATCTCCCATCGGAAAATGTAAAATTTTATTCGCATTGTTTATTAAAAAAAGGAGAAAAACAGTAGGTCTTCTCACTAGAGGCAGAAAAACATTAGACAGAATTCAGTAATTATTTATGTTAGACACTTTAAAAACTAGAAATAGAAGGGTACTTTCTTAACTTGATAAAGAATATTTAACAAAAACTTAGGAGAAACATTATTTTTAAATGGAGAAATGTGAGAAACTTTCCCTTTTCTCTTCAACATTATATTGGAGAGTCTACCCAGCACAGAAGTACAATAAAAGAAAAGAAGAGATGTAAGGATAAAAAATAAAGAAACTGAATGTTATCAGTTTACATATGATATGATTGTCAACATAGAAAATCCCAAATAGTTTGCTAGCAAATTATTAGAAGTAATAAGAGTGTTTAGCAAGGTGGCTGAATGAAGACCAACAAACAAGAATTAATTGCCTTTCTTCAACCACAAACAGAAAATTTTAAGTATAATTAATAAATTATTTTTTTATATTAGCAATATTAAAGAAGGCTCAAATAGGTGGAAATGTATACCACTTCATGGATACCAAAACTCAGTACTACAACAGTTGTTGGTTCTTTCCAAAATCATTCTATGCAATCCCAATTAAAATCCCATCAGAATATTTGGAGCAGTTTGACAAACTGTAAGATTTATATGGGTCATCAAAAACCCCAAAATGGCTAAGAACTCCTAAAAGAAGAAGAAAAAGAATGTGGGGAACTTGCCTTACCAAGTATTAAAACCTAATAAAAAGGTTTAGTAATTAAACCTGGCAGGAGCAGACAAATAGATTCATGAAATAAAATACACTTTCCACCGAAGGACTTGACTGAGCTGTACTGCAGATGACCAGGGGAAGGATATCCATTTCAGATAATAATGTGGAATAATTGGTTATCAAATTGGAGAAAAATGTGAACTTAAATCCTTAAAGCACATCATATGCAAAGCTAAGTTCCTAGTGGATTCAAGACCTTAATATGAAAGGCCTAATGTAAAAACTTTTTTTTTTTTTTTACATGGGCAGGCACCGGGAATTGAACCCGGGTCCTCTGGCATGGCAGGCAAGCATTCTTGCCTGCTGAGCCACCGTGGCCCACCCCTAATGTAAAAACTTTTGAAGAAAATATAAAATATCTATATGCTCTGTTGATAGAAACTTAAACAAGACATTTAAAAAGCCTAATTTTAAAAAAAGATTGATATATTAGACTGTCATTGAAATTAAAACATTCTCATTATTAAGTGATGCCATTATAAAATGAAAAGAAAAGCAATAAGTTGGGGAAAGATAATGGTAGTATAACAAAAGAACAGTATCTGGTGTATATAAAGAACTCCTCTGGACCATTGAGGAAGAGATAAATGACCTAATAGAAAAACTGGCACATGTGAGTGACACCTGTAAAACCTCATCAGTACTCAGGAAAATGCAGGTTTTGACTGGTGTAATAGCATTTTTACACTCACTAAATTGACAGAAACTCAGAAGTCTGATAATATCAAATGCTGTTTGGTTTTATTAAACATGGGATGCTAAAGTTCAATAGGAGTCAGGAAAGATAGAGAGCTGCTGGAGAAAATGTCATTTGTGTTGATCAGTATTCCAATGTAGGCTCATGTAAAAATACTCCCAGAGAAGACCTGGGACCAAAAGGAAAGAGTTGGTGCCACTTGACTTTTGAGACAGGAGAAAGATTTTTTTTTTATCCCTGGTATTGACCATTTTCTTGAAAGAATATTCTTAGTAGCTTTATGCTTTTTTACATCTTTTTTTGTCCCAGATTTTGTCTTCACATGTTCTATATTTACAGAGTCAAATACGTACAGTATACCTATTGAAAAGCTCTCAATAGATTTCTTTACATATGTTCCCTCCTTTCTGAAGGACAGGAAATCTACATAGGAAATGTCCTGGAGCCCAAGACTGTGAAAAGCTCTACCTTTTATTGACATTTTTACTTGGTATTATAGTTGAAAAGGGAGTTAACAAGGAGGGGAATATCTTTCTTCTAACCATTACTCTTATATTTACTACAATCAGATGAGATTATTTTGCATTGTATGTACTATAATGTTCTTAATTTGTTGTATGTGAATTGCTTTTTTAATAGACAATGGATCCAAGCCAGTTATAATTTCAGCTCCAGCAAGTACAAAGGTGCTGGATGGAAACTTTGTTACTTTCTCCTGCAATGCCACTGGATGGCCAGTTCCCACTATTCGCTGGTATGACAGCCACGGATTGATGACCAGCCATCCCTCTCAAGTCCTTAGGTCTAAATCCCGAAAATCACACCTAGGAAGACCTGGAGGCTCTCACCTGGAGCCTGCCTACTTCATCATGTCCCGAGCTGGCTCAAGTTCTCTCTATATTCAGGCTGTTACTCAGGAACATGCTGGGAAGTACACCTGCGAAGCTACAAATGAACATGGTGCCACGCAGTCAGAAGCATTCCTTACAGTTGGTGAGTTACCATTAGTATTTTTTTTCCTCAGTTGAGCAGTTTTCCTTTTATAGGAGGGGAAAAACTGTTTTGAAGTCTATCATTTTCATGAATCCAGCAATCTCTAAATGGACACTTCTTTTTCAGACAACAGTGACATGCAGAGCTATTTTCTTGGTGTTTAGACTTATGTGAGTCAGATGAACCCTGGCCTCCATTTCTCATGTGTTTGTTAAGCTTGTTGTTGTCATATGAGGAGCTCTCATTTGGGAATGAGATATGATCTCTTGCATGGATTAATCCTTAAGTTTTCTAAGCTACTGTAAGTGTCGTTGCTGACACTTTGGAGGTGAACCTTTAATGAGTACAGATAAGGGTTGACTGTCCTGGAGAATATAGAGTTGTGTGTTATCAGCCAATACCGAGAGGTATAATTTCACCCTACTTTATGCAGGGTTATTTTTCTAATAGGACTATAATATTAATTCTTTATATTTTACTGCTTTTGGTGATGATGACTTAAAACTATGTAATTGTTGAAATACTGGTATATAGAATATCGAGATTTATTTAAATTAATTCAAATTTGACTTAATTCAGGTTCAGACCTTCCATCAGTGAACATTTAGAACAGAGTTCCCCAATAACTAACTAACCTTTTGGCTGGAGATTGTTGTCATGGTTTTCATATGCGCGACAGAGTAGCAGGGAAAAGAACTCCCCTTAGTCCTATAGGCTCCGAGGCCCTTGCCCTGGGCCTTAGAAGGCGTCTACCCGGGTCCCTTCCCACAGGTGGAAGAATCCACCTTACTTACCAGGGTACCTCCTAGACAACAGGTCTGGGCCTCTGGTTCCCTGCTTTAATTAGTTCACAGTCTGGTTCCGCACCGGTCTTTTTCCCAGGTCCATCCACCAGAGAGTGGACCGTTCCAGCAACATGTGGCCCTTCTGCCCAAGGAGTGGCCACAGGGTGGTCTTTGGCAGGGCACAGGTGGTAGAGGAGATAGAGCCGGGACGTGGGCACTGTCACTCAGATGCAGACAAGGACCTCTAACCCTGCATGGAGCTGGACCTAGGATGAAGTGGGAAAGGCCAGACACTCCCATTTGTCCTCTTGAGCTGCTCCACGAATGTCAGAGATGAGAGTGATGTGGATGCTGAGCTTGCAGGCTAAGTGAGGATCACAGCTCGGCCACCAAGGACCCAGGGCGAGCTCGTGAACTTCTCTGCGCCTCCTTCCTCATCTGCAGTTGCAGGGGTAATGACAGTGCCCTGCTCGTGGGGCTTGTGAGAATCCATGGCTCTAAGAGATGTAAAATGCCCACAGTTGTGTCTGGTCATAGAAGGCTTCAATAAAAACTGTTAGATTATAATTATAACTATCTATTACTACATTATAATTATCCCTTGTGGTGATATTTAGGGGAGGGAAGAAATAGTTACTGATTTTATAAGCTTAAGAATCTTCAAATAAAGAAGATAGTTGGGTGTTGTATAAATGCAGGCAAACATATAAATTGATATGTGGGTAGGGTGTAGGTATAGGTGTAGGTGTAAGTATGCGTATGTTTGTTTATTTATGTATCTGTTCCTCCAAACAGAAATGAGAGTAGTTTTGCTCAAAATTGAGTTGCAAGTTTTCCTAATATAACTTATGTAGACAGCTTAATTGAACACCGTAGTACTTGGAACCTTGAGTAGGACATGAGATTTTGTTGGTTTGTCCAGAGTGATGCCCCGATAAATCCCAGAGTGATTTGAAAAGTGAATAAAAAAGTATTTACAAAGTCCCCCTCAGGGAATGATGAGAAAGGGGGAAAATTCAACTTCCCCAAGTTGAATTCCTGATATTCTCACAAGCAGTGTGGACAATCAAAGCTATAGGCTGAGCCCCCAATCTTGGGGTTTGTTCATATGAAACTTAACCCCACAAAGGATAGGTCAAGGCTACCTAAAATTAGACCTAAGGGTCACCCCCAGGAGCGCCTCTTTTGTTGCTCAGATGTGACCTCTCTCTCCAGCCAACATAGCAAGCAAACTCACCACCCTCCCCCTGTCTACATGGGACATGACTCCCAGGGGTGTGAACCTTCCTGTGACAGAAATCCTGGAATGAGCTGAGACTCAGCATCAAGGAATTGAGAAAACCCCTAGAATGAGCTGAGACTCAGCATCAGGGGATTGAGAAAACCTTCTTGACCAAAAGGGGAAAAAGTGAAATGAGACCAAATAAAGTGTCAATGGCTGAGAGATTCCAAACAGAGTCGAGAGGTTATCCTGGAGGTTATTCTTATGCATTAAATAAATATCACCTTGTTAGTCAAGATGTAGTGGAGAGGCTGGAGGGAACTGCCTGAAAATGTAGAGCTGTGTTCCAATAGCCAAGTTTCTTGAAGATGATTGTATAATGATATAGCTTTCACAATGTGACTGTGTGATTGTGAAAATCTTGTGTTTGATGCTCCTTTTATCTACCTTATTGACAGACAAGTAAAACATGGATTAAAAATAAATAATTAATAGGGGGAACAAACGTTAAAATAAATTTAGTAGATTGAAAAAAAATTGAGTTGCAAGGCAGGGGTAGTGCAGGGGAAGCTTTGGTAAAAGTTAGCTGGGATGATTTTTTTTTCATGTAAATAGAGTGTAAAGGAAGACATAGATGTCATAGTTATAGCTGATGGACATAGATTTGTTTTTTCTCTCTTAGCCATTGACACTTTATTTTGTCTCATTTCTCTCTTCCCCCTTTCAGTCGAGAAGGTTTTCTCAATCCCTTGGTGCTGAGTCCCAGCTCATTCTAGGAGTTCCCACATTGCCAGGAAGGTCCACACCCCTGGGAGTCAGGACATAGGTATTTTGTCCAACTGCCTGGCTTTAGATGTGAGAAAGCTGAGGCCCTTCGAAGTTAAATGAGCTATCTTGTTTCTGATTAGATTTTTTGAGCTATTCCCCTGACTCCTACCCTCAGCCAGGATTTTGTCTTGGAAAAAAACCTATTTTATTGGCATAATAATCCCATCAGCGTCACTCATCTAAACTGTCCTGCATTGCCTCTTTTACGTACTCTGTAATAATTGTTAAGGGTCCAGCTGAGTTTGTTAAAGGTCTGGAATAGTTCATAGCAGCTCACTTTCCATTGGCATCTGAGCCTTAAGTTCTAGCACACTGACAGTCCTTTACTCTGTTTACTGTGGAGGGGGGAGTGGCAAGGTCAAAGAGAGACGACTGCCCTCCCTTTTTCTTCTTTCCAGAGCCCTGGTTTTCAGAGGTCCTGGATACACACATATTTGTAGGGTGAGTTGTAATTCTTTGGAACTCCAACGGGAGCCAGCCTGGGCTTCCTGAATAGTTTGGGGTGGGTGTTGCTGGTTTGAGAAGTCTCAATGGGGACGTCTTTGACAGATCTGGTTGTATTTCCTGTTTAGTAAGTTTTAATTCAGAGGCATTAAATCCATGTACATTACTATAACTATAGTACTTAGAAAGCCAGAGTTTTACCGATCTCTTTTTCAATTCAAAAAATATTCTACCTCAAAAAAAAAAAAAACTAGCTGTCTGTTTTAGTTTGTAAATGCTGCTGGAATGCATATACAAGAAATGGAATGGCTTTTAAAAAGGGGAATTTATTAAGTTGCAGGTTTACATTTCCAAGGCTGTGAAAATGTCCAAATTAAGGCAAGGCTATTAAAATGTCCAAACTAAGGCATCCAGGGATAGATACCTTGGTTCAAGAAGGCCGATGATGTTTGGGTTTTCTCTCTCAGCTAAAAAGGCACATGGCGATGTCTGCTAGTTTTATCTTCAGCTTCTTTAGCGGCTTCCCTGGGGACATTTTCTTGATGCATCTCCAGAGGTCTCTGGCTGTGTGGGCTCTCAGCTCTTTCCAAAGTGGTTCCCTCTTAAAGGGCTCCAGTAAGCAACCCCACCTTGAATAGGTGGAGACACATCTCCATGGAAACCATCTAATCAAAAGTTACCCCT
>PVIY010018350.1:0-47728 GCA_004026745.1 Myrmecophaga tridactyla | reverse complement strand
TGTGTCTGTATGTAGGAAATGTGTGTCTTGTGTGTGGCGTGTGTCTGTATGTAGGAAATGTGTGTCTTGTGTGTGTGGCTTGTGTCTGTATGTAGGAAATGTGTGTCTTGTGTGTGTGGCGTGTGTCTGTATGTAGGAAATGTGTGTCTTTGGAAGAGGTCTCTCTATCTCCTAGGGAGTGATTGTCGGGGCAGGGTAGACAGAAGTAGAAAACTATTTTACTTTGCATTTATTATGCTTTCATGTGTTGGGTTTTCAGAAATTCTAAGTTAAGGTCTATTTTGTTACTATAAATGTGTTTGAGGGGAGGTGTTTATTTATGGGTGTGTGCCCTGTGATCTAGAAGGGTGCCCCTGTCTCTGTGGAAGACTAATGTACTTATTCTGCCTGTATGCTCTCTTTGGGGTGATATTGTGGATGTGCTAGTATTTGTGTGTACATGTCTTTGAGAGTGAGTGTGTGCGTGCTTGTCTTTGTCAATGTGCTTCTCTTGTACATAAATGTACATGTACCTTTCTGTGTGTGCCCACCTGTGTGTCTTTTCCCTGTGTTTCTCCATAGGTGTGCCCTCAGGCATGAATCTGTGTCTTGTTATCTGTGTGTGTGTGTATTGGAGGAGGAGAGCAAAGATGTTGCCATATAGAATGTACCTGGGAATGGCAGAAACCTAGAGAAAAGACCCTGGGCTGAGGCCATGTAAGCTTGGAAATCAACCAGGCTTGGAAATTCAATTTATTATTTAATCATACATCTCTCTGACTTGAATATTATTAATGTAGGTGAAGCAAATAGAAATCATAGAAAAAAATTAAGATGCTTTTCTTTTAAAACATGAAGTCAGAGGGAAGGAAGTACATGGGTTGAGAATGGAACCTAGGTCTCCTGCATGGCAGGCAAGAATTCTAACACTGCACTTCCCCTCAAAAAAATTTTTTTTTCAACAGATGGTGCTGCTATAACGGGATAGTCACATGGAAAAAGAATGAAATGTGACCCCCACCCTACAGTATACAAAAGAAAAAAAAAGCACATTGGGGTTTACTAATAATCATTGCTTTTCTACACTTAAAATGGTATGTAGTTGTTCAGTGGGAAATTCTTGTCTGCCATGCAGGAGACCCATATTTGATTCCTGGCCCATGCACCCCCCCCCCAAAAAAAATGTACATTTTACTTCAATAAAGTTGTTACAAAAAAAAGAAAAAAGAAAACACATTAGAAGCGAAGGAAGTACATTGTAAGTGAGTACCTGACCTTGAGGAAGTCGCAGTCTAGCCAGAGAGACAAATACACACTTAAAATGCCTTGAAATTTCAAGCAACATTGTCAACAAGTGCAAAGTAATTGAGTGTTACAAACAGAAGTGCTATTCCCTGCCACAGGGTACTAAGTGATGACACAGGTGAGACATTTTCCCATCGGAGGTCACAAGGTGGCAGCCCACAAGCTGAATCCTGCCCACAAATGTACCGAGTTTGGCACATTGGGAGTAATTTTTTATAATATTAATTAGAACCCCAGTTGAGAAGGGAAGGATATCGACAGAAAAATGCCAGCTAATGTAGAAAGAATGATAGAATTGGAAAAACAGCATTCTGTGAACTTTAATACAGTTATTGATTCTGGCAAGTGAAAACTATAGGTTAAAATCGTTGATGAAAAATTGGAAATTCATATAGTGTGGAGTAACACTGCAAAGTTTATGGTCTTGGAGCTGGACATGTAACTGTGTTGCAGGGCTCAACCAACATCACCCATTACCTGGAATCAGTCGTAGTATCACCACTGGTAAGCCAGTTCTGGTCTGTGATGCAAGTGCATAACCTAACCTAGTATATATTCTAGCTGCTGTCTACCTCATCCCCTACACCATTTCCCACCCCTACTCGCAAAAGGAGGATTAGATAGAAACTCGCAGTTTACAGGAGATACTGGGGAAAGAGAAACTAAAAGGCACCAGGAAAAAGCAACGAGACAATCTAGGAGCTGAGGTATTCTGTGGGGGCACTTGGCAAGGTCTCTTCGGCAAGTCAGTAAGATTTTTAAAAGTAAAAGCTGCTATATTAAAAAGATTTAAGAAATACAATAACTGAATGCAGTGCATAGGCCTGGATTCTTTATTGGTTTGGACAAACTGGTATAAAGGGCATTTGGGGTCAACTGGGAAAAAAATTTTTTTAACTTTTATTAAAAATTTTTATATTCATTAACCATAACTTGTCCTGCTTTTATATTAAAAAAACTTATTTTGAAATAAGTTTATATGCAAGAATTTGCAAAACTAGTACAGAGAGGCCCCATGTACCCTTTAGCCAGCATCCTGCAATAATTATGTTGCATTATCAAAACCAGGGAAATGACAGTGGGTGATACTATTAAGCAGATCTTATTCAGATTTCACCAGATTCTACATGCACTGTTTTTCTTTTTTATATTTTCAAGGTGGTAACATATTTACAACATACAATTTCCCATCTTAACCACTTTCAAGAACAGACATACTCAGTGATATTGCAGTTTTTGTTCCAGACCAGTGCAGTAGAGTAAATAATGCAATATATTATGTACATGTATTTTTTGGTTTCCCAGTATATATAACAGTTATGTTTATACTATATTGTAGTCCATTAAGTGTGCAATAGCATTACGTCTAAAAAATAATGTATATGCCTGGATTTTAAAATATTTTATTGTTAAAACTGCTAACCAACATCTGAGTCTGCAGTAAGTTGTACTCTTTTTGCTGGTGGAGGGTCTTGCCTCCCTATTGATGGCTGCTGACTGAGCAGGGTGGTGGCTGCTGAAGATTGGGGTGGCTGTGACAATTATTAAAAATAAGACAACAATGAAATTTGCTGCATGGGTTGACTCTTCCTTTCATGAAAGCTTTCTTTGTAGCATATGATGCCCTTTGCTAGTCTTTTACCTGTAGTAGAGTGTCTTTCAAAACTGGAGTCCATCCTCTCAAGCCTTGCTACTCCTTTATCAACTAAGTTTCTGGAATATTCTAAATCCTCTGTTGTCATTCAACGATGTCCAGAGAGTCTTAACCAGGACTAGTTTCCACCTTAAGAAACCACTTTCTTTGCTCATTCATTAAAAGCAACTCCTCATCCATTCAAGTTTTATCACAAGATTGTGGCAATTCAGTCATTCTGCTATCTCCACCACATCTTCAGTTACTTCCTCCACTGAAGTCTTGAACCCCTCAAAGTACCTCAACTGGGAAATTTGAATGACAGGGGATTAGATGAGAAAAAAGAAAATGAAGTCAAAAGGTGCTTCAGAAATGTGATTTGTTGAATACTTTTCTAAAGTGATTTTTGGAAAGAAATAGTGATTCAATCATTTTGTTCAATCCTATTTACTTAAATTTTAAAATACCATTTATTATTTTTTATTCACTGATTGAGTAAATATTTACTGAGGATCTGCTATGTACCAGATACTTTTTAGACATCAGGGATAAAATAGTGCATACAACAAGTCAAACCTTTTTCATAGAGTTTACATTCTGATAGGGAGAGGCAGACCAAAAAAAATACTAGTAAAACCAGGAAAATGGGATGAAGAATGTTGAAAGGGTTTTACAGGGTTAAACTATGTAGTGTTTATCAGTGTTGTCAAAATACTTTCAGAAATTAATACCTATATATTTATGCCTATGGTTAGGTTCTAATGTCAGCTTGTCCCTGTGATAGTACCCAGATGTTTGGTCAGGCAAGCCATGCCTTACTGTTACAACCATGGCTGGTTGATAAAGCAGAAGGCTGATTTATTATATTATCAGTCAGTTGATTGTGTCTGTGGCTGATTACACCCATGATAGGAGTGTGTCTTCCACAAGTGAGAGAATTCAGTCAGTTGGATTTGATCCAATCAGTTGAAGACTTTAAGGAAGAAGAGAGAATTTTCACTGCATTTTCAGCCAGTCAGCCTCTCTTGTTGAGTTTATTGAGACCCTTCATTGGAGTTGCCAGCCCTGAGGCCAGCCCATCGGATTTTGGATCCCCATGGTTGTGTGCGACACTTTCATAAATCTTATATTTACAGATAGCTCCTGTGTTGGTTTTGTTTTCTCTGGAGAACCCTGACTAATACAGCTTGGTATCAGGAGTGGTTCTCGAGAAACAGATTCTTAAAAATGGGGTTTTGCAATTGTCTTTCTACTCTGATGAACTCAAAGGCACTTATGGCTCTGTTTCTAATAATCAAGATGGTACTGACAGTCCATTGCGTGAGTTGGCAATAAAGATACAAAATTATCACCATTTAATTCTGCTAATAATACATTTATATGAGGCAAGACTCTGGGTGAGAGTGTTTTTGACACCTTAACAGAGTTTTGTGGCGTTCAGAGGTATAATGATGTTGATTAGTTGTTCTTAGATATGTTGGATACAGTTATGAGAGAAAGGGATGAGCTGAAGGCTTCAAATTTGCAACTTGAACACTATATGAAAGATGTAAAAGTTTCTATGTGTACCCTGAAAGAAAATCTTATTTCCTGTAGTTACAGACTTGAGATCTTTGAAAACAAGACTCAGAGTCTCACTGGGTGAGCTGCAGATTTAAAATGTAAACTGAATTCTCAGTATTGCAGAGTATCTGCTGTTAATGTAAGGGCTTTGATTGGAAAAGGATAGGATTCTGAAACATGGGACAGGTATATATGGGTTAATAACGAAAGTGTTAGGGACATGGAAACCGTGAATTCTGCTGAGTCTCTGCTAGATAGACATGTAATGGTCCGTCCTGAGGAAACAGCCTGAAGCCTGCCCTAAGGAAAGAGCTTCTCAGCCTCTAGCTTGCCTTGAAGAAACAGCTTTCTGGCCTCCCGTCTTCCCTGAGGAGTCTGCCATCCACCTATCATCTAAAGAGAATAACTTTTCCGTGCCTCCTAAACCTGTAACCACCTCCCTGGGTAAACAGCCCACACTCTTCTGTATGGAGCAATTAATCCTGTTTCACCAGCTGAGACTGCAATAGGATACCCTGAGATAATTAGCTTGAAAGACACTTAAAATTCTTTTCATGACCCATCCCCACCACCCCACTTTTCTTCAAGACCTATGACTAGACTAAAGTCACATCAGGCCCCAAAAGGTGAGGCCTATGAAAGGGTACACTATAGTCCAAAAGAACTGCATGAATTTTCCAATTTATATAAACAGAAATCAGGGGAATATGTGTGGGAGTGGATATTAAGGGTGTGGGATAGTGGTGGAAGGAATATAAAATATGATCAAGCTGAATTTATTGATATGGGCCCACTAAAAAGAGATTCTGCATTCAGTGTTGTAGATTGAGGGGCTAGAAAGGGGATTACCAGTTTGTTTGGGTGGTTGGCTGAAACATGGATCAGAAGGTGGCAGATATTCCTGAGGTTGAAATGCCAGAACTGCCCTGTTATAATATAGATGAGAGGATCCAGGGGCTTAGAGGGATGGGAGTATTAGAGTGGATTTATCATGGAAAACCTCCTCACACACTCCGGGAATGTCCAGAGCATACGTTTTACCAGGACTTTGAAGATGACATTTCTGAAACTTACTCCCTTGTCCCTGAAGAGCTGTGTAGTTGTCCTTCTCTGTAGGTCTCTGTGTGAATTGCTGTCACTGAGCTGGAATCCTTAGACACAGTGGGGATGATTAGATTCCGAGTTGGCAGAAGCCATGTGACAACAGTTAATCACCATAAATCAGCTGGCTATAGCTAATATAATGGACAGCAGCCACAAAGCAGCAGTTGGAATAATCTGACTCACAGAGACTTACGGCGTCGGCTAGTAGATCGTGGGGTACCTGGAAGTAAAATAGATGGGCAGACTACTAAGCTCTTGTTTGAACTGTGTAAGCAGAAGAGTTCTTGGTCAAGTGAACAGATGTCTAATTTGAATTATGAAAACAGAGTCACGACCCCTTAATCAGTTCCCAGACCTGAGATAGTTTACAGACCCAGAGCTCCTTGAATGAGAGGAAGGCTGAATACTTGGGGAAGGACTCTGTTACGCTGCCAAAAATTTACGCTGGTAACCTTCCTCCCAGCCTTCCTCAAGGAGACCTACAGCCTTTTACCAGGGTGACTGCACATCAGGGAAAAGGAAATGATCAACTATTTCATGGCTTACTAGACATTGGTTTAGAAGTACACTAATTCCAGGAGACCCAAAATGTCACTTTGGTCCACCAGTCAGGGTAGGGGCTTATGGAGATCAGGTGATTGATGGAGTTTTTGCTCAGGTCTGTCTCACAGTGGGTCCCCAGACCCATTCTGTGGTTATTTCCCCAGTTCCGGAATGCATGATTGGAATTGATATGCTCAGCAACTGGCAGAATCCCCACATTGGTACCCTGACTTGTGGAGTGAGGGCTATTATGATAAGAAAGGCCAAGTGGAAGCCACTAGAACTGTCCCCACCGAAAAAAATTGTAAATCAGAAATAATACTCTGTTCCTTGAGGGGTTGTGGAGATTATTACCATTCTTAAGGACCTAAAGGATACAGAAGTGGTAATTCTCACCACGTCTCTATTCAATGATCCTGTTTGGCCTGTGCGGAAAACAGATGGCACTTGGAGGATGACCGTGGATTATTGTAAACTTAACCAGGTGGTGACTCCAGTTCCAGCTGCGGTATCATTGCTTGAGCAAATCAGCACATCCCCTGGTACCTGGTGTGCAGCTGTTGGTTTGGCAAATGCTTTTTTCTCACTGGCTGTTAGTAAAGACTACTAGAAACAATTTGTGTTCATTTCTCAAAGTCAGCAGTGTACCTTCACAGTTCTACCTCAGGAATATATCATCTCTCCAGCCCTATGTCCTAGTTTTGTCCACAGGGACCTTGATTGTTTCTCCCTCCCTCAAGGTATCATACTGGTCTTTTATATTGATGAGATCATGCTTATTAGACCTAGTGAGTAAGAAGTAGCAACTACTCTAGACTTATTGGTAAGGCTTTTGCATGCCGGGGAATGGCAGATAAACCCAGCAAAAATACAGGGACCTACCATCTGAGTGAAACTTCTAGATGACCAGGGGTATGGGGTATGTCAGGATATCCCTTCTAAGGTAAAGGATAAGCCGATGTAACTGGCCCCGCCTACGACCAAAAAAGAGGTACAACACCTAGTTGGTCTCTTTGGAGACAACATATTCCTCAATTGGGTGTGCTACAATGGCCCATTTACCAAATAACCAGAAAATTTGCTAATTTTGAGTGAGGAACGGAACATGAAGAAGCACTGTGACAGGTTCAAGCTACTGTGCAAGCTGCTTTGCCACTTGGGCCATATGATCCAGCAGATCCAATGGTGCTGGAAGTGTCAGTGGCAGATAGAGATGCTGTCTGGAGCCTTTGACAGGTGCCTAAAGGAGAATCACAATGCGGGCCCTTAGGATTTTGGAGTAAATCCTTACCATCCTCTGCAGATAACTATTCTCCTTTTGAGAAGCAGCTTTTGGCCTGCTACTGGGCCTTAGTAGAGACTGAATGCTTAACTTGAGCCACCAAATTACCATGAGACCTCAGTTGCCTATAATGAGGTGGGTGTTGTCTGACCCACCAGGCCATAAAGTTGGGTGTGTACAGCAGCACTCCATCATAAAATGGAAATGGTATATAAGAGCTAGGGCTCAAGAAGGTCTTAAAGGCACAATGACCGCCAGTCCTGCCACATTCTCTTTCCCAACCCAGAGCTATTGCTTCTTGGGGAGTTCCTTATAGTCATTTGACTGAGGAAGAGAAAACTTGGGTCCAGTTTACAGATGGTTCTGCACAGTATGCAGGTACCACCTGAAAGTGGACATCTGCAGTACTAATGCCCCTTTCTGGGGTGCCCCTGAAGGATAGTGGTGAGGAGAAATCCTCCCAGTGGGCAGAACTTCGAGCAGTGCACCTGGTTATTCATTTTATCTGGAAGGTGACCTGGCCAGAGGTGAGTTTGTATACTGACTCATGGACTGTTGCTAATGGTTTGGCTGGATGGTTGGGGATTTGCAAAGAGCATGATTGGAAAATTGGTGACAAAGAGTTCTTGGAAAGAGGTATCTGGATAGATCTTTTTGAGTGGGCAAAATCATGAAGATATTTGTGTTGCATTTGAATGCTCATCACAGGGTGACTTCAGCAGAGGAAGATTTTAATAACCAACTGGGTAAGATGACCCGTTTTGTGCATACCAGTGAACCCCTTTCCCCTGCCACTCCTGCTATTGCCCAGTGGGCTCATGAACAAAATGGGGCATGGTTGTGAGGATGGAGGTTATGCTTGGGCCCAGCAATATCGACTTCCTCTCACCAAGGCCAACCTGGCTATAGCCTGGATTGAGTGCCCCGTCTGCCAGCAGCAGAGACCCACACTCAGTCCCAGATATGACATAATCCCTCGAGGTGATCAGCCTGCCGTCTGGTGGCAGGTTAATTATATTGGACCACTTCTGTCATGAAAGGGGCAGAATTTGTTCTAACTGGAATAGACCATTCTCTGGATATCGGTTTGTCTTCCCTCCACGCAATGCTTCCACCAAAACTACCATCTTTGCACTTAAAGAATGCCTTATCTACCATCTTGGTATTCCACACAGGATTGCTTCTGATCAGAAAACCCACTTCACTGCAAATTGAGTGTGGGAATAGGGATAAGCTCCTGGAATCTCTGGTCTTACCATGTTCCCTATCATCCAGAGCAGCTGGGTTGATAGAACAGAGGAATAGCCTTTTGAATACCACCTGATGCTAACGTGGTGGTAATCAATACCTTACAGGACTTGGGCAGTGTTCTCCAGGAGGCTGTGTATTTTCTGAAACAGCATCCACTGTATGGTGCTGTTTCTCCCATAGCCAGGATCCATGGTGGGGCCAGGAATCAAGGGGTGAAAATGGTAGTAGCATCACTCACTATAACATTAGTGATCACTAGAAAAATTTTTGTTTTTTGTCTCTGCAGCCTTAAGCTCTGCTAGTATACAGTTCTTAGTTCCCAAAACAGGTGTGCTCCTATCAGTGGACACAACAATGATTCCATTGAATGGGAAGTTAAGTCAGCCACCTGGCCACTTTGGGCTTCTCACGCCTTTGAATCAATTGGCAAGGAACGGAATTACTATAATAGCTGGGGTGATAGTTCCTTACTATCAAGGGGAAATAGGAATGCAACTACACAGTGAAGGTGAGAAGAGTTTTCCTGGAATATAGGAGATCCCCTAGAGCGTCTCTTAGTACTTTCATGCCCTGTGATTAAAGTCAAGGAAAATTGGCACAGCCAAATCTGGGCAGGACTACCAATGGCCCAGAAACTTCAGGAATGAAACTTTGGGTCATCCCACCAGGCTGAGAACCATGGCCAGCTATAGTGTTTCTGCTTGTATGTGGGACAATTGAGTATTGTTAGATGAAACATGTCTGTTATTGTATTCTATTTAAAGATTGTCAGCTGCCAAGTTGACATGGGCTGGACTATGATGGGTAGATTCTGGTGTGAACTTGGCTAGGTGATGGTGCCCAGTTTGTCTGGTCAGGCAAGCACTGGCCTGTTGCTGCAGGGATATTTCATGGCTGATTGATAAACCAGAAGACTGGTTATTAAATCATCAGTCAGTTGATTGCATCTGTGGCTGATTACATCTACAGTCAACTAAGTGTGTGTCTTCCACAAATGAGATGATCCAGTCAGCTGGGCACAATCCAATCAGTTAAAAACTTAAAGAAGAGAGAATTTTCATTGTTTCTTCAGCTAGCCAGCCAGCCTCTCCTGTTGAGTTTGTCGAGAACTTTCCTCGACTTGCCAGCCCTACAAATTTTGGACTCTTGCATCTCTATAGTTGCTTGAAACACTGTTATAAATCTCATATTTACAGATAGCTCCTGTTGGTTCTGTTTTCTCTAGAGAACCTTGACCAGTATGGCTTCCTTAGTAAATTAATGTCATATTAAGTCTGTTATACTGAACTATGACAATGCTTTGTACATATCCAGCAGGTTGGTAATGAAATTAAGAGTATTTGTTTACCCATTTTTATATAGTTAGCATTGTTTATTCATCACTACTGATTCAATTATGGGCTAGTCAAGGGTCTTTATTTTCCCTCATTGCTGCTTTTGCAGCTCATGCACCAACCTTTCTAACATATCCCTAATAATAAGGGCATTTGTATTCTGGGATTGCTGGTAAACATTCAGTAGGTAAACTCGGAAACAAAAGACTAAAATGACTTTTGAGGTAAATTTTGATCCTGAGTTTTTTATGACTTTGAAAGCTTGTATAATAATTTCTACTTGAATACATCAACCTAGGAAGATAAACATGTTTCTTTTAGCATTTGTTAGGCTTCTACTTGCTGGGGTTTTGAAAATCCTCAGCTAAGATCTGTTTTATTTGTGGATCTTTTGTTTGTAGCAGTACGGCTTGTAGGAAGATGCTCTGTTATTCTCTCATACACATGAGCACTTTTATGTAATTAGAATTGTTCACCAGGGAAACAACAGTGAAACAAAGTCCCTGCCCTTATTGTGCTTACTACGTTCCAGTGGGGGGATGGATATAGATAATAAACAAGTAAATATATATTGCATTGAAGATGCATGAAGGAAATACGGCATTGAGGAAAATAAAAGCAAGGGCAGTGGAACAGGGAAGTGCTTGTGTGCAGAGAGGTTTCTATTTTACATAAATGATCCAGGCGAGGCTTCATTGATTGGGGAAAGTTAAGCAGAAACATGATGCAGGTAAGGAAATGAGCCATTGTGAATGTTTGGTGTAAGAATACTTCATGGTTTGCCTTGTAATCGGTGCCCTGTTGGCAATGGTTCCAGCTGAGCCCAATCCAGTCTCACTAGTTTTGAACTAAAAGAATTTATTTATTTATTTATTTTTTAAATTTGCATATGGGCAGGAGGCACCAGGGATCGAACTCCAGACCTCCAGCACGGCAGGTCGGAGCTCTGCCTGCTGAGCCACAGCAGCCGCCCATGAACTAAAAGAATTTAGAGATGAGAGGGCCAGAAGGAATAAGTAGTAAAGTTTATTAAGAAGAGAAGTTTATTGAAAAGAGAGAATACACGTTAAAGATGTTAACGTGGATGTGCCCAAGGGAGGGAGATGCACTGTGTGGATTGGGTTTAGCTGGCTTTATAGGAAGTCTTGAGGTAGCAGTTACCATAGTAACCTTTGAGCACCAGGTGTCTTCTTTGTACAAGTTCCCATGGTGGTCTCTGGGTGCCAGGCAGGTGTATTAGTTAGGGTTCTTTAGAGAAACAGAATCAACAGGGAACACTTGCAAATACATAATTTATAAAAGTGTCTCACGTGACCGTGGGAATGCAGAGTCCAAAGTCTGCAGGGCAGGCTGTGAAGCCGACAATTCTGATGGAGGGGCTGGATGAACTCCACAGGAGAGTCTCACCAGCCAAAGCAGGAAGAGAGCCTGTCTCTTCTGAATCCTCCTTAAAAGGCTTCCAGTGAATAGATTAAGCATCACTCATTGCAGAAGACACTCCCCTTGGCTGATTACAAATGGAATCGGCTGTGGGTATAGCCCACGTGATCATGATTTAATTCTATGAAATGTCTTCATTGCAAGAGACAGGGCAACACTTGCCCAACCAGACAAACGGGCACCACCACTTTGCCAAGTTGACACATGAACCTGACCATGACAGCAGGTGTTTTGTTTTAGGAGGCGATAGCTGATGGAAGAGATAGCTCCTGGTTTGCTGTCACATAACCTAAAATTTGTCTTTGGGCAGATGGTTAAAAGTCTTTATGACCCTTTGCTTCCGATCATTAAGAATTTGTTTTGGGTCCAGAATTTTACAAGTTTTTTACGGTTTGGGGAGGTTTGGGGGCTTTAGGGAAATTTTTGTCCCAGAAAATTTGCACCTGAAGTTTGCTGTTTGCATTAATTTCTTTGGAACTAGCTAAGAAACAAAAGACTTGCAGTTGTCTTTTAACTCTTTCAGAGCTGAATTGAAGACCAGGGATCACAGCCTTAATGCCTGTATTAGCTAGGGTTCTCTAGACAATCAGAATCAGCAGGAGAGATCTGTAAATAGAAAATTTATAAAATTGTCTCAGGCAGCTGTGGGGATGTAAGAGCCCAAGATCTGTAGGCAGGCTGAGCTGGCAGCTCCAACGAAGGTCCTCAGTGAACTCTTAGGAGAAGCTGGCTGGCTGAAATGGGAATCTGACTGGTCTTCTGAATCCTCCTTAAAAGCCTTCTGGTGAATAGATTAAGGTCATTCATTGCAGAAGACACTTCCCTTAGTTAACTGTAAATGCAGTCAGCTGTGGATACAGCCAACATGGTCATGATTTAACTCTCTGAGATGTCCTCACAGCAAATGCAGTCAGTTGTGGATGCAGCCAGTGTGGTTATGATTTGAGTCCCTGAAATGTCCTTACAACAATAGACAGGCCAGCGTTTGTTCAGACAATGGGGCACCACCACCTGGCTAAGTTGACACATGAACCTGACCATGACAGAGCCCTGTTGTATCCTGTCTCAGTCAGAGTCTGGGGTAGTTGGATTGTGCATGGGAGCAGAGGATTCGAAGGTGGAAGGAGTGTGGGTCCCCTAGGATGTTACAGGCCATTTAAAATACCTTGATATTTCTCTGAATGAGATGGGACGTCCTCAGAAGATTTGGAACAGGGCAACGACATGATCTTAGATTTATTAAAAAAGATCTGGCCCATGTGTTAGGCTTGGGAGGAACAAGGACAAAAGTGGGGAGAGATTACTTAGGAGTTATGAGGAAACAAATGGGAGATAATTGGGCCGGGGTGGTAGCAGTGTTGATGGGGAAAAGGTTTGGATTCTTAATGTATGTTCGAAGAAAAGTGGACAATTGGCTGAAAGGTTCTATCTGGGATGTGAGAGAGAGAGAGAGAGAGCCGTCAGGTGTTTGGCCTGAGCTGTGGTGAAGATGGACTCACTGTTAATAAGGTGGGGAACACTGTGGAGTAGGTTTGGGTGGGAAAGTCACTTTGACCAGCCACTTCAGGTGATACGTTAGACATCGAAGTGGAGATGTTGAGTGGGCAGCTGGATGTCTGTCCCTGCAATCCTGGTGAGATTTATGTTATTACTGAAGAAAGGTTTAAAACTTAGTAAGTGATAGAGTTTGATTTACTTGTTTAAAATATATAATGATATTTATCCCTATCAGGTCAGAGACTGCATCACATATATCAAAAACCATTGTGTTCCCTTGTATTTTAATTTTTAAAATTTGATCCATATCGAGAAAAAGAGATGAAGCAATTGAGGTAATAGTTCAGAGGCTGTTTTAGTTATTAGACATATAGTAATTCTGAAGAAACAGGAGGAAACATAGGTCAAAGAGATATTTAAAAATTTCTAGGATAGTTAGAGACACCTAAACATTCATGTTTTTAAGAATTGGAATTTTTTTTCCTTTCTCACTTGTCTTAGGATTTAATGAGGGATAAAGACCTAGATTGGAGCATAAGTAAAAGAAAATTTGATGTTGCTAATATATTTTCCATAGTTTATTTTTGACATATTCATTGTTGTATATTTTTCATTTGTTTAAATTAAAATTTATAATTATTTGAAGCGTTTGACATTCTATATGTCTTTTTGCCAATAACTTAAGAAATTATTTTGTTGAAATTGGGTACCTTAATAAAGGATATCTACTTCATATTTAAACCACATCTTAAGTTACTGAAATGAAAGTTAAATATTTTTCTACCTATTTCTTTTTAATGAAACTTTTCTAATAAATCATATCAATTTTGTTTAGTTATCAACTGAATTTGTTGGATAGAGATTAATGATAGAGGTTGAGAAAGAAAAGTCTCAGAAAAATGTGTGTGATTCATTAATAACAGAAAGCACTGGGAATGGCGTCTTTCTTCTGACCCTCTTGTAGGTGTGTGATGTTAATTACTTTTCTCTGTCTCAGAGCAGTGCACTATCGTACACTATTTCCTTAATGCACCTCCTGTTACTTTTCTCTGTCTCAGAGCAGTGCACTATCGTACACTATTTCCTTAATGCACCTCCTGTTACTTTTCTCTGTCTCAGAGCAGTGCACTATTGTACGCTGTTTCCTTAACGCACCTCCTGTTACTTTTCTGTCTCAGAGCAGTGCACTATCGTACGCTGTTTCCTTAACGCACCTCCTGTTACTTTTCTGTCTCAGAGCAGTGCACTATCGTACGCTGTTTCCTTAACGCACCTCCTGTTACTTTTCTCTGTCTCAGAACAATGCACTATCTTACACTATTTCCTTAGTGTACCTCCTAGTGTGTAGTTTTTAAACACGAGTTAGTTTTTATGAAAAATCTTAGTTTCTGTGACACAAAAGTTCAATATAATGTGATGTTTAAATGCATCACTCTTTTAATGTTTTACTATGTATGTTTTAATATAAACTTATAGCTATGTTAAGGAAAATTTTATTTTATTTTACCCTATGCAAAAATTAGTAAACGTTTTAAAATTTAGTCATTATATAACTAGAATCTAGAAATTCAGGTTGCTTTTAGAATGATAAAGAACTAGAGTAAGATCAACTCTTTTCCATTCTTTTGTTAGTGTTTTGTATTTCTTTTAATTTACGTCTCTATATGATACAATTCTCTTATTTTTGTTAAGCCATGTGAGTTACGTAGCTGTGAAAGAAGGAATTGACTAAAACCTCCTTTATTTTTAACTTGCATCTGTAGATCCAAAGGCAGAAACCAGATTATACATCACAGTCAATGATTTTGAATTTCATGTCTACAATCGTTCGGATCTTTATGGACACCTTCAAGAATTGTTTGGTTTGGAGCCAACAATAATTCCACCCAAGAAAGAGGATGATAAAACACGGGAGAATGGAAGAACAAGGACTCAGTCCAAAATTGAAAGGTTCAGTGTCACACTTGAATTTTATTAAACTCCGACATTTAAACATTTATCTTATCAAATTATCATTGTCCCTGTTCTCCTAAACACAATGTAATCTTTCCTCGTACATTAAAACTTTTAGTTAAAAAAATTATATAATTCTTTAAAAATTCAAGTAATACAGAATTATGTAATTGCAAACAAGTCCTGTTTTACTCTTCTTATTCACCAGTCCTATTTCCTTTCACATTGATGACCCTAGTTAACAATTTGGTTTTTATCCTTTTGAATGCATATACATAATTATATGCATGTACAAATGTATGATTTTGTTTTGTGCATTTAAAAAAAATCGTGTGTGAGCTCATACATGTGTTTTGTATTATTCTATAGCAGGGGTTGACACACTTCACCCTACAGGCCAAATCTAGCCCACTGCCCGTTTCTGTAGATAAAGTTCTGAACATATCCGTGCCCATTTGTTTACACATTGTCTGAGACTAGCTTTTGTACTATAGTGGAAGTGTTGAAATAGTTGGGACAGAAACCATATGACTTGGAAAGCTGAAAATATTTACTATTTGGTCCTTTACAAGGACATTTTGCTGATACCTGGTATAGAATAAATGACAAAGACTTGAAGACAGTTAAATGACATAGTGCTTTTGGCCAAGACACGGCCCAGTAGGTAAGAAGGATCTCCCCTAGTGTGGTACTGGTAGAAGTGGAAGGGAAGTGAGAAGTTCAGGAGTTCCAGGAAAGAGGATCAGCTTGGTGATAGATTGTCTGAAGTTGCCAGGTTGGAGGGAAGAAGGGTAGACAAAAAATAATAGTAAGCTTTGCATCTCTGTAATAGGAAAAAAAAGCTATACTGGCAATCTCAGAGAAAGTTTAAAGGAGAAACTCTTCTGTAGGTAAAGATAAGGAGGAGTAAATTTGAAGTGACTGAAAGATACTCAAGTGGAGATATGCTCTCAGTAAAAGATGTGAAGTTATCAGGAGAAGACAGGTCAGAATTTTAGATGTAAATTTGGAATTTTTGCACGTATCTTCATGAATTTGTAATAATATTGGATCCACGATATTATTATGCTTTTTATGCTTAGAATGCAATATTGTAGCATAAGAATCTTGATATGTTTTATAGTGTTAATAACTATATTTTTATGGTTAGATACATTCATCAAGTGGTTTACCAGAATTTAAATAACCATTCTGACTTTGATATCTACATTTCACTCTTAAAAATGATGCAGTGGGGGGTGGGGGGCTGTGAGGCGTAGTTCATTGGTAGAATTCTCACCCTCCATGCAGGAGATTGATCCGAGTTCAATTCCTGGCGCGGGCACTTCCCAAACAAAGAAACCAACAAAAACAAACAAAAAATTCAGCAAAATGGTGCTGTAATAATGGAATACTCACGTGGAAAAAAGAATGAAATGTGACAATGCCATACAGCATACAATAAAAAAATAAAAAATAAAAATGATGCAGTGTGGCATATCTTTGTGCATATATATTGTTGACAAGGCAGGAGACAGAGAAGGAGCAAATAGAAAGATAAAAGAATAATTGTCACAAATGCCAAGGAAAAAGTAAACAATGTCTCTTATCTTAGAAGTCAAAGAAAACTAAATCTGAAGAGAAGGCAATTGTGTCATTGGAGAGGTACTTTTATAGAGTTATAGGGAAGAGTGTGGATAAAATGACTTAGAAATGAATCACTGCTGAGGAAATGATGGTCACTTGTTTAAATTTCTTTTTTTACTCCATGATTTGGAGAAATGAAGAGATTGAAATGCCTATTTTAGGGCTAATGATCTAGGAGGCTATTTATTCTTCATGTGTGTGCTTGTTAATGTGAGTAGCATGTGAGCGTGATGTTTGATGGAGGAAGGCTTTGAGGAATGGGAAGCAACCACAGACTGATGAGGCTTTCTTGCAAAGAAAGAAGGACACCTTTTTCCAAGATGAGAGGGAGAAGAAAAATGCTGGTACAGAAATACATTGAAGTAATGAATTACTCTAAGAAAGATTGAATGATGTTGAGAATAGGTATAATGGTCTATATAGACTTTTATATTGTATTATTTTTTCTTTTTTGTGAAAGTAACATATATATAAAAAACAATAAATTTCATAGCACATTGCAACAATTGGTTGCAAAATGGATTTCAGAGTTTGGTATGGGTTACAGTTCTGCAATTTTAGATTTTTACTTCTAGCTGCTCTGAGATAATGGAGACTAAAATAAATATCAATCTAATGATTCAGTAGTCATACTTGTTTGCTTAATCCTATCTTCTCTGTATAACTCCACTATGGATAACCGAAATAACTCAGTTGGGAGAGTGTTAGACTGAAGATCTATATTGTATTTTAATGTATGTCTTAGAAAATTAATAAGCCATATATAAATGAGAAATTCATTATTAAATGGCATGAGTCATTAAAGACTTCTGGATAAATGGACCTTTCTTCAATAGTTTTTAGATATATATAAAGGGAAAATAGAAATTAAAAAAGAATCTCTAGTTAAAATTAAAATGATCTTGATTTTTACAGATCACACAGTTCCTTAAAGAACCTCTTGAAAAAAATTTGGTGTTTAAGAAACAGAATTTATGGCTAACATTATGTTGTCTATACCCTTCAAAATGTCTTTATTATTTGCTTCAACCATTTATCTCAATTCCAACTTTCTCTGTTCCCAAGGAAAAAAAGAGTTGTTTTTAAGTAAATGATGGAGACATTTATTCCTCCAGTAAACATTTAATGGCTACTTCTATATTCCGGGCATGGCTCTGAGGTACTGGGATACTGGCAATATGGCAAGTTAGATCAGTAACTATGCAATTGTAGTACAAGAATTGTTCTATACGGGCAGAATAGAGTTTTGTGGGCACACAGAAGGATCAGGCAGGGCTGGGATTTGAAGGATGAATGAGTTGAACAGGCAGAGAAGGAAATGAAGAGTATTCCTTTCACAAGAGCATCTTATACAATGGGGAAACTGCAAAGTGGTTTATTTTTACTGGAGTAGATTACTTGAGGTAGAGATCAGTTAGACTAAAGAGGTAATTTAGTCTAATTACCCATTACCTGGGGCCAAATATTAGTTATTTGGCTTTACCTGCAAGGAGGAGATGTTGACTTTGGCACGGTGTGATTGGAGGGGGACAAGACTCGGGGCGGGCAGACCTGTTAGCAGGTTGTGCAAAATTCAGGCAAAAGGTGATCATCTCTCCCTGATGTAGCAGGGAGACAAGTGGATAGATTCCAGATAGTCTTAGAAGATTGAATCCAAAAAGTACAGTGACCAACTGTGGAGAATAAGCAAGAAGGATGAGTCAAGAGTGAATCCAAATTTCTAATTTGAGCAGTGGTTATGCGGTGTCAGGGAACCTTGAAGAAAGAAGAGTTTAGGAGGAAGTGGTGAGGTCAGGTTTGGATTTAGTTTTAAGTGCAGGGAGACACCTGAGTGAAGGTAGCCTCAGAAGAGTGATCTGGAAGTCATCTGGCTAATGAGGAGCATGCTTCAAGTTTTCTTCTGAATTCTTTAGCGCATTTCTGTGAAATTTTCATTTCCTTAAGTTTGTGTATGCCTTACTTCCTTTTTCTTACTCTTGACCCATCTTCTTAAGGGAAATTACATAGCAGAAGGCGGAGGGAGGTAAGGAGACTCAATTGGGTTGTTTTCAAAAGAACTCAAACAGTGGAAAAGATCAAAGTGCCTTGTGCCTTGAGCACATTGTTTTGGTAATAATTTTGACTGTCTTGTAATGGGCATAATAATAGATATTTTGGCAGCATATGAGTACTTCATAATTTTGCCCTTATAGCTTGGCTTCTAACAACAAAGTTTTGTTATTATAGCTTATAATTCTGAAAATTGATATGATAGAGTGCGTTCCCAGAGATATCTTAGTACTGTCAGTGTTCCTATAGATGACCTTTGTTTTGTTCACTGGAGCAGTCAGTTATCAGAAGTGTTTGGAAAGGTACAGTTGATATTATTAAAGTATATTGTGAGGAAGTCAACTATTCCTCAGTTTAAGTTTTCCTAACATATGTTCATTTTTCCTTCTCAGAGTTAAAGTAAAAACAGAATCTCAAGACCCCACATCTTCATGGAGATCACTTATTCCAGTCATAAAAGTCAATGTGAGCACAGTAAGTAAATTCTTCCAGAATTAATGTTTGGTGACTTAATGTAGAACTTTTATTTGAGTAATGTATTTTTACAAATATAATTTTCACTTAGGAAAATATAGTGATTTTAAGATTTTTGTTTGTTTCTATTTTTGTAAAGTGTGAAGGAATTACTTTAACACCATTTACTGTTTCAAACACAAATTTATTAGACCTTATAGGCTGTTTATTCACTATTTTAATGCTGGTCCAAATTGGCCTGTAGAATAAATTTAAATAGCATATAGTGTTAAAGTGGAATCATTTAGTTGTTGCTTCAAGATGTTTGCTATTATATCAGTTAAAGGAAAAAAATATGACTAGAGAAGTATGTTTAATTTTTCTTTTTGTTTTTTTTTTCATTAGGGACGTTTGGCCTTTGGGAATCATTACCAACCTCAAACTTTATGCATCAACTTTGATGATGCTTTCTTAACTTATACTACAAAACCACCTTCGAGTCATCTTGATCAGTTTATGCATATTGTGAAAGGAAAGCTTGAGAATGTCCGAGTTATGCTTGTTCCTAGTCCAAGATATGTTGGTCTTCAAAATGATGAGTAAGCAAGACCTGTATAGCAAATCACTGTTGTATATTTAATATAGATTATCAACTGGAACCTTTAGTGTCCTTTTAATTTCTTTGCTGCAAGTTGTGTGATAATTAGGTTTATTTCTTCATCTATAATAGCAGTTAACAGTGTTGTCCTGCTTTATAGGATAAATGGATATGTATGCATTAATACGTTAATTTTAAATATTTTTGTTTGATTAGCTACCTTTTTTTACCCCTTCTTCTCCTTATTATTATATTTTGGAAACTTATTTTGGGCAGTTATGCCATGGTATTTGTATGTTAGGAAATACACATTACTGGTGTGTTTTTGTTTCCAGAAGGGATGACTACTTAGTAAATAAAACAGATTCATTACAGTGGAATCCATTTTGAGTTAGTGAAAGTTGAAAATTGAATCAAAATTACTCTTGGAAAATTGCTGTAGTTAGGATAGTACAGTTTTGAGACCTACTTGGCATCTCTTTAAGTGCTAAACTGTCAGTTTCCCCTCTAGCTTTCTGGGTACTTTTTCCTTTAGTGAAATAGCTGTTTGCATTTAGGAGAGCATTGTATGAGTAATGCACACTAGTTCACTCTCAGAGTTGTGGGGTGCTTATATACAGATGGACTGGGGCCCTGGTGGAATAGCAGAGTCATAATTTGACTCATGGCCACATGCTTATGAATGGAATGATGTATTACAGTTTTTACATTATTAATCATTTTTGTGAAGGAAATGCTATGGTGGAATTTATACAATTTAAGTGCCCATATAATTAACCTTCACTGTAATATCTCAGCTTTTACCTTTGTGCATAGGTGGTAAAAGTCTTAAGAGATTATAAGCAGGCGTAATCATTCCTTTTTAGTCTCTTACTGACTTAGAGTCTTTGGGAATTGGTGGGAATGATAGAGGGTCTTTCATGATTAAGGACCATGGTGGCTATGGGCCTGCCTGACCTCATTCCTAGGATCCTGGACTTTGCTACGCATCTTTGGGATGTGGGCTGTGCACACAATTCGATAATTATGGGTAAAGGTTATACTACTGAATAAATCAGGATTTTGTGAAAGTTACTAGAAAGTAAGATGAAACTTAATTCTGCTATTAATTTGTTTAAAAAGATTTAAACTTGTATTTCACAAGAGGTTAAGCATTAACTTTTGTGATTTAGTATATTTAGAAGAAGAATGCTGAATTAGTGTGTGCCATCTTATTAACTAATATTGAGAATTAAGTTTATTTTGCTACGGAGGAAAATATTGCAGTGTATGACACAAAAAGTTGCTAAATCAAAGCAGTTAAAAATTAATAGTTTTTAAAGGAATTAATTGATGGCATAGAAATAGTTATTCTAGAGTTTGAGTTCAAGATATTTTGCTCTAAACTTATCTCAAGTTGATCAGCTAAATATTCTTAGAAATAGGTAATAGGAAGTTGTTAAAGATAAAATTGACCTAACAGTTTTCCTAGTCAATGTTTCTGAATTATACTTTACTATATGAAAAAATATGTCGTGTTCAGTTTTTTAGTGTTATTAAAATAGTTGACTTTTAAGTCTAATTTTAATGTGTTGCAAATGTTACAATGTGATTATTATATTCCAATGATTATTATTCCTTTCTTGTATTGAATTAAACTGTTTTAAATCAGTTTTTCTTATTTAAGACTTAGAATGAAAAATATGAAACCAAAACCTTTTTTTAGTTTTGCGCTCTTGAATTATTTTGGTGAAAAATTTTCAGTATCATTTAATTATTTACTCTGATACAGAATACAATTATGGAATACTTTACTGTGATTATTTTCTATGAGAAAAATGTTTTTCCCCTTTCAAGATGCTACTCTTAATATGCTTTTTAGTTTTTTCTTTCGTTTTTGTTTTGACCATTAGCTACGATACTGAACATTTTATATGCTGGAGGTATATTTAGTTTGTTCCTTCCCCACTTCTTACAGGCCACCAAGATTAATGGGAGAAGGTTTTGTAGTGATGCAGTCAAATGATGTTGACATTTACTACTACATGGATGAGCCAGGTATTGTTTTTTGAAAGTATGTTTCATAGCTCCAATTAATTTTCTTCTGCTGTATGCTGATGTCTAATAATATTTTATATCTGCTTACTTAGGATATAAATAAATATCAATAAATGGTAAGAGTGCCTATCCAAAAAATATCTTTGTCATTTCTCAGAGGTTTAATACTAAGTAGTATTTGTGGACTAGAAGAGAATAATATATTTTCCCAAGTTCCATTTTCAAGAAATTCCTCAAAAATTTGAAATGTAGTATGACCATGAATTAAAACATTTAGCAATTGTGATTGAACTATCTTAGATTAGGGGAAGAATATCACAGTCTGTTAGATTTAAGGCTTAAATTAAAATTTAAAGAGTGAAATAGAGTTAAAATGCTTTACAGGTGACTTCAGTATTATAAATGTTTTGAAATTGTAGCCCTATTTTCTTACTTCTACCTTTTTATTTCATGTGAAATTCCTCCCCCCCGAAAAACAAAACAAAGCAAAAAAAAAATGTTCTTAATATATTAATAATGACCTGACAGCTCTGTGGACTCTTAAGTTTTTGAAGCTATCCAAAAGTTGCAGCTCTCAAACTTTGATCTGTGAATTTTGGGGGGGGGGATTACTGTGACCTTTCGTGGAGTTTGCAAAGTCAAAATTATTTTCATAATAAAACTAGGATGTCATTTGCTTTTTTTTTTGCTATGTTGAACATTTACAGTGGTGATGCAAAAGCAGTGGTGGGTAAAACTGGTTCTTTAGCACAAATCAAAGCAATGGCTCCTAACTATACTAGTAGTAATTTAATTTTTTTCTGTTGCATACTCACTATAAAACAAAAAATGCCAGTTTCACTTTAAAAAGTCCTTGATTAAGTAAATATTACTTATTTTTATCAAGCCTTGACCTTAAGTAAAGTCTTTTTCAGTGTAACAAAATGGGCAGTTACACATAAAACACTTCTGCTGCATACCAAGATATGTTTGTGTCTTGCAATTAATTATGTGATTCAGTTGCAAACTGAATTATATACTTTTTTTCCTGGTACACCATTTTTAATTGAAAGAACACAAATGTACAAATGATGACTTCGGGCTTTCAAGTGAAAATTAGAATTTTGGAAAACCTGAATCTGCTACTGTGAACTCCGTGGCTTCCCAGTAGTTAACTGGCATTTCTGATAAGATCACTGGGATATTAACAATTGTGATTTAAAAAATATTTTATAATGAAATTTGCAAACAATTTGTAAAAATCTGCATCTCTAAGTGAACTGATTTTTTCCAAATGATCAACGCATGATGTTATAAAAATGTATAGTAAAAGATCTTATTGTAAGTGCTAGACAGATCCATAGATTTTAAGGTAACAGAGGATGAAAAGTTCAGTGATATAGTAGTTTCAGATAACACATTGCAACTAACCTTTAAGAAACTATTATTTGTTGAGTTTTAGAATAGTATCAAAGAAAATAGTCAAAATTGTCTGAAAAACTTATTAAAATACTAATTTTCTCTCCACATCCTCTGTGAAGCCAGGGTTTTCTTCAAATGCTTGAATAGTAGATCAAATGCAGAAGCACATATATGAATGCACCTATTTTCTATTAAGCTAGACATTAAGGAAATTTGCCAAAATTTAAAACAGTGCCACACTTCTCACTACATTATTGTTTTATTTTAGAAAATAGTAGTTATTTTCCATTAAAAGTGTGTTATGTCAATATGTAACAGGTGTATTACTGTGATTTACAAATAATTAAATATTTTTAAATTGCTCAGATTTATTTTTGAACGCAGAAAATATTGTTAGATGTAACTCACAGAAACAGAAATTCTTTGGGATTCTCAGTAGTTTTTAAGAATATAAAGAGTTCCTGAGACCTAAAAGTTTGGGAACTGCCGGTCTGAGGACAACTTCCATGGTTGTTTAAATAACTGCTTTTATGTGTTATATTCTGCAATATAGGACTTGTTCCAGAAGAAACAGAAGAAAATATTGAGGGAGAAATGAGCAGTGAGGATTGCAAATTACAAGATTTGCCTCCATGTTGGGGCCTGGATATAGTTTGTGGTAAAGGAACAGATTTCAACTATGGACCGTGGGCTGATAGGCAGAGGTACTTGAATAAATTCTGTTTCTAATAAATGTTTCAAATGCGTTAGAGATAATACTATAATTTTTATTGAAAGAGGAGCATTAATTCTAGTGGGAGAGGAAACCAAGCAAAAGAGTTTGACTAAGTGCTGTATTAGGTGTAAGTAAAGATTCTCAATGAAGAACTTAGAATGGTACATTTCTAAGGGAAGAAAAGAATTGGGGAAGACTTTTTGATAGAGGTAATGTGTGAGATAAGTTTTGAAAGGATAAGTGAGAGTTAGGCAGGAAAGAGATGGATAAATAATTGAGGCAAAGGGAGGAATTTTACAAATGCATTGGTTCTTTTCTGAGTTCTATAGGCAGTTAAGAAGTATAAATTTTTTATACTGAAGATAAAGTGGAGGATCTGAAAGGTTATTTTTTTTGGTTACAGTAATTTTCAACTAATTTTTACTTTGAAGAATTGAAGAATTTTAAACAAAGGAGGGGACATTTATCACCAAATATGAGGAACTTACAGAATTTTTATGTAACTAGACATCTCTTGGAGTTAATTTAGTTTTTCTATTTATAAGCTAGCTTTCTTGAATGGATAAATGCAAGCCAAGTTGTCCACTGTAGCAGCTATTATTGGTCCATTGATGGGTTAATCAAAGAGTGCTGATACTTTTAATGTATTGATTTTTTTATACTTCATAGTTTTATAAAATGCTACCTACCTAGCATTATTAGAAGGACTGTATACCTTAAGTACTGGTGTTCTGTCAATTTGGTATTTGGTACACAGGAATATATAGCAACTAAGTAGCTGTTTAACATTATATGGTAATGTTAAACAGCTTATATGGTAAATGAATAAGCCTGTATTTGAAAAATTCTTGCAATGTGCTAATAAAATACTTCACTAAGTTTTAGGTTAGGTTATTTATTCATTAGCATGCATTTTTTTATTAGAGAAGCTATAGATTTATGGAAAAATCATGCATTAAATTCAGAGTTCCCAAAAACCACTCTATTTATTAACACCTTGCATTAATGTAGTACATTTGTTGCAATTGAAATAACATTTTTATAATTGTACTATTAACTTTAGATTGTGTAGTGAACTTGAAAATAAACAACTCACTTTTTCAGGGTAGAAAGCAAGTGCTTTCTCATTATTGGAATTTTGTTTTTATGATAAAATTTTTCTAACAATCAGCCTTGCTGTATATGCTATGAGACAGCTAAAAATGAGGCTTATCACATCCCATTAAGTAACAGAGCTAAATCAATTTCAATTATGTTCAGAAATCTCAAGAAAAACCTCATTTCCTTTGGTCAGTATAACAGTTATATATTGTCTTTGAGAGGAAAAATGAAAATAATCCTTGCACACAGACACATGAAATATTTTTGCATTTCTAGTTCTTGGGTAAAATGTGATTCTTAAGCTGTATTTACTTTTACTATATATTTAAAAAAAAGTAGTAGGGTGTTTTTACATGGAAATCAGTCTAAAATTCTTATACTCTATGGTCGTGTTCACTTTGGGGGTGGCCTTTGTTTCATACGGAGAAATGACACTGCAGCTAACATGAAAGAGGAATTCGCTTCACCGCGTTTCCTTCAGTAGATTCTGTCACTGCTGAGAGAGCAGCAATGCATTGCTTCGCAGTACATCGCTTCACCTGGACTTAAGAAAACTTTCATGTTCATTTAAATAAAGTTATTTTTTCGCATGGGTCTAGTTTAGTAATGTGAGTGACATCTGTCTCCTCACTTATATGTACAGATGTTACATCTCATCTAATGTAGCAATTTCCTTTTCTCCTTCCCCATACTAAGTTTCTTCACAAATGTGAACTGTAATCAGAAATGCTGAAGTCTGTTTTCTTAGCATCCTTCTATTAATGTAAAATATATAGGAAGCAATCTCAGCTGTTTTGCTATTGGATAGTTTGCTCTCAGCATTGTGGAAATTGTTGATTTCTGATGTAGCATGACAGACCTTTTAATTCATAGATTTTGAGGCTAGCTCTGCTTTCACAAGAGTTTATGAATGATTAAGATATTTTTCAGTGTTTCTGTCAAATTTTCTTTTTAAGAATTTTCATGACAGTTGAAAGGCAGATTTATTAAAAATGAACTTAATTTCTTGATGTTGGATGATGTTTTATTGCTTTCATTTATGTTTTTACACTAGCGCCTTATATCTCAGTAAGATTCACAGGACAGATGTGATTAACTCATTATATCTTGGGAAAAATAATGGTGCAGAGATTCAGCGATTGGGCAGTGTAGTAAAGCTACAGCATCTAGAGACAGATTCACCTGGATTCGCTGATCTTAATGTTCTTAGTTTTATATGTTTGTTTGTCTTAGCGAAAATGTTTGTATAACTACATTTTCCTTTCATATATTTTAATTTAATAATGGCAGTTTATAATCTGTGCTTAGTTTACATATTTTGCTCTGTTCATCTTATTTTTCCTAGCCTTATATATTTCCAAGCAGTATTTCCTGTCACTGTAGCTCCTGTCTCAACTCATGCTGTTTAAAAGCCCCAAACTGACATTTTTCCTGAATGTGTGGGAAACATTGTACTAATTTTGACTCATATAAAAAATGCTGATTGAAAATTTTGGAGGTTTTTTCATTTTTTTTAATGTAAGGGAAAGCAAATACATTAGCGCTTTAGCCTCTAGGACATCCATTTACTTCTCTGAAATCTGTTATTCTCTTTTGTCTGTTAAAATGATATTGATGAAAATAATGACTATGAAAATAATATTTATAACATCCACTTGCATGCGCCACACGCCATCAACACTTCCATATGTGTTGCTATGTTATTTCTGTTTTACAGAAGGGGGAACAGGTCAGATTTCCTCAGAAGTGTTAAGTAACTTGTTCTGGGTAGAATAATGGTTCTGATTAAACTATCTTCTTCACTTCTTCCTTTGCCATTTGAATAATTGACGTACTTGAGAAATGGCTTTAATTTCTTGCAGTACACTTGGACAGGGCAGATTGGTCCTACCTGTGTCTCATTTGGTAATAGTATATCTATTACATGCTCAAAGCTTATTGATCTCTGAAAGTATAAAACTTTGGAGAAAACTGTCTTGCTGTCTATTCAAAAGTTACAGATTATAGTAGATGTTATTATTTTGCGACTTTGAAAAAATTTCTAATTCTTGTCTAATTGTCAAATGAGATAGCAATTATAATATAAAGTTGGAATACTGGTTTTGGGTTCTTTTGTTTAATAACCTGTCATTATTCCTTCCATCTCCTTATATAGAGATTGTTTATGGAAGTTTTTCTTTCCACCTGATTATCAAGTTCTGAAAGTTTCTGAAATTGCACAGCCTGGGAGGCCAAGACAGATTCTTGCTTTTGAGCTACGAATGAATATTATTGCAGATGCTACAATTGACTTGCTGTTTACCAAAAATAGGGTAATTATCGAAATAATATGGTAGAAAAGATTACTGTTTAAAACAGTTATTTTCCTGTGTACTTTTTTGTGACATACTCATTTCTGTTTCTTTTTCTCAACTAATTGTATAAATGTTACTTATATTAGATTTTTGTTAAATACCAAATAATGGAAATTAATTAATAATAGTAGACTTTCATACTGTAATGTGGTTCATTTTACCTTTTATATCTGGTCAAAAATCTTAATGTATTTCTGGCATAAATTTGAACTTTTTGTCTTAGAAACTTTTAATACATATCTAATATAATTCTTATTTGATAATAACTAAAAAGTAAAAATGATAGGAGTGTAAGTGTAATGAATGTTTTATATGAATTAATATTTTTCTTTTGGTAGGAAACAAATGCTGTACATGTAAATGTAGGAGCTGGTTCTTACTTGGAAATTAATATTCCAATGACAGTTGAGGAAAATGGTAAGCTGTGATCATTACTGTTTGTTTTAAATGATTAGTAAGAAAATAATATATAAATACAGTTTATTAAAATCATTTTGGACTAAAATTACTGGGTTTATTTTTTCAATTTTTTAATTTATATATTGTTGTACTTATTAGGGTAGATATTACACAATTAAGTTATTTGGGCACTTAAAGATGAGGAACAAAATTCCCACTCAAGTTTTCTAATTCTATGCTTTCATTATACTTTATACATCTCTTTTTCAGGACAGAGAATAATTTTCTTAATGTATTTTGCCTGTTCACCTGTTGCCTTTTACTAGTGTGTCCACACTGCTGCACCCAGTGCCTGGCACATGGACATGGCAGTCATTTATTGAATGATTATAAGCTTTGTTTTAGATTATATCATTAATAGATTTCGTCAGGGAATAAGTTAAATACTTTGAAAAACATAACTTTAAGAAAGCAGAACATTTCATATGTAAAATATTAATTCATGCCCTGTTAGCAGTAGTTTCATCTGAGCTGAGACACTGTAAGTTTGTTATATACTTGAAATTTGAGCACTGATACAACTTAATTGATAGCACGATTAAATGCTTTTTGTTAGATTTACCAAATTATTATATAGCTTTTTTCATTTTGCCTTCTTCCTTTCAATCTCTTATTACATTTGTAATTGAGAGCAGTTAAGATGAAATTCTGCCTCACTTATTCACTCTTCTGAGAGCAAAGAAAGTAGAAACTTACCCATGCTTTTAAATCACTAAGCAGCAATGTTATGATTGCAAGCATACTCAGAGTTTTAAAAATATAATTAACAGCTTTCCTCTTGGTTCTGTCACTTATCTTTGTGGCTGCTATAAGAAGAAAGCAGTAGGGTCTGAGGGTAATTCAGTGGTAGAATTCTTGCCTGCCATGCGGGAGACATAGGTTTGATTCCCAGCTTATGCACTTCCTAACAAACAAACAAACAAAAATTCAACAGTGGTGCTGTGATAAGGGGATACTCACATGGAAAAAGAATGAAATGTGACCTCTGCCATTCAGCATACAAAAAAAAAAAAAGAAGAAAGCAGGCAGAGAGATTGGCTGAATCTATTTGCTTGCGTAAGATGGTAGCAGTGGAGCCCACCTGCTTAAAATAATGAAGTGAAAAAATGACTGGCGATAGCATAGAATATCTTTTCCCATTAACTTTGGGGCTATTTTAGTGAAGAAATAAAGCTTATTTTAACTAGTTTAGAAAGATCATACTAAATTTTAAGGAGATTCTTAAGTGGCTGATTTAGAGTAGACAGTTGGAAATTAGCAGCTTTTAGAGAGGTGTTAATTATGGGGGGGAAAAGACAGTCCAGTTGAGAATGATTCATTTAAAGGAGTGTTCCCATTTTTTTTTTAATGTTACGATACATAGAAGAAATAATATTTGTCTGACACAGTGGGTTGAAAGGCGCCTGAAGGCCGAGGGGATCAGTTTCTCAAGCAGAGAATTATGTTATGAATTTGTTGCAAGTGCCCCAGCACACTGGTTGTGGAACTCTAAGTGAGCTAAGGATCTAAAGAAAGTCCAGTATGATTCTTGGGTATAAAGATTAGGTGGCTTTTTAAAAAAGATGACTGAAAAGTCAAAGGGAAAAATGTACCTACATCTCAGACAAGAATAAAATATAATCTAAACAAACAAATTTAAAGTTCCTTCTAGAGATCCACCTGTTTGAAAGAAAACCCTCAGCAGCAGGATGCTTGTTGAACTAGCAGTATTATAATGAGTGTACAGTTAGTGCTCATAGTAAGGCACCCCATCTGGAATAATGGTACCCCATTATATTTAGATATAATACCCTAAACTTTTCTGCTTTTGAATAGGATAAGATTATGGTATTTAGAAACTGTCATTACATAAAGAGTAGTTGAAAATGATGCGAATAATGTACCCTTGAGCAAGTGGAGGAAGAGAAGTCATGGATGGTGTCTTAAATAGTTAAGTACTCTCATTAGGAGGTAAACTTGTGGTTTCCACTGGAAAGTCAGTCAGGACCAATGGATATACATTATATGGAGATGGAACTTTTACCTTCAGAGCTGTCCAAAATGATGCAGTATACCTGTTAGTTAGTAACCTCCCTGTCATTTGGGTGCATTTAAGTAGCAACTGATCACCATTTTTTTAGGTATTCCTTTTTTCAGGTTTGGTGGGAGTTTCAGTTCAAAGATTGTCAATTTTATATAATTTTTTAGGTTCTTAATTTTAATGTTTTCATTTATTAGGTTACACCCCTGCAATTAAAGGACAACTCTTACATGTTGATGCAACTACCAGCATGCAATACCGAACCTTCTTAGAAGCAGAAATGTTAGCAGTAAGTCTAGAGCATATGATAGTATGCATACATGCATAAAATACAGATTTGGTTTTAATTTTTGCACATAACATTTAAATAACTAGAAAGTCATTGAATAGTCCATCTTCTCCTTTAAGAACCACCAGGTCCTGCTGGCCCTGTCTTTGGGAGGAGTGGATTCCCAGTGGTGTGGACTCCCTTTGGTATCTCTCTGTTGACCTGCCTCTAACATGGGGAAGGGAACAAAGCACTGATACATGGTTTTTGACCTTTAAAAATCTGTTAGATGTTAGAATGTTATTTTTAAATCTCATTATATGGCTAGATTAAATCTCTCCTGAATTGTAAGTACGATAGTTTTTTATCATATATTTTCTAGCCCAATTTGATTATTTCCTTAGGGCTTAAATAATGCAATTTACTGCCCTTTTAACATGATGAATAAGGTAAAAGGAAAACAGTCTTATTGATACCCTGGATGCCTCGTCTTAGAAATACAAACAATATGGAAATGTCCATGATTAAAATTGCGGATTGGAGACTCATTAATCAGGCAGATTATTATTTTTTATCAGGTACAACAATAATAACAAAAGCCACTATGTAGAATGGTTGATATTCAGAGAAGTTTCTTTCATTTAAGATGGTACCATAGATACTTAATCACTTGTCACAAACATCACATGATATATATGTAAACTAAGAGGGAACTTGCAATTACCAATAATTTATTGAACACCATAAATATCTATTCAGTAGCGTGTTCAGCATTTTAATGAATTTCTGTGCTGTTGCTGATTAATGTTGCTGTACAACAATGGTATTCCTGGGCAGGCAGCTTTTGCTTTTGCATAAATATCAAGCTTTTTCAGGTGGAATATGCCAACAGAGAACTGTGTTAGGTCCATAACTACCAGGCTGTCAAATAGGAGCTCCAGGAACACTGGTAGCCAGACTTCTGTGTGACATTATATATTGCACCCTATCCCCTTTCACTGCGAGCCTGTCACTTAGCAGATGAGTCTTAAGGAGAAATTAGTGACATCGGCTGCTACTCCATTAGTTTAGCTAGAATGCATGGTCAAAACTGTATCCTGATTTGTTGTTCTCAGTGTTTTCACCACGTCCTAGCTTAGTATTTTGAAGAGCCAGATATTACTTTGGACATTGACCTGAGGTCCTTCTGTTTAGCTCAGTAGAAAAATAAGTTTTAATTACTCAACAGTATGTGTGAATTCATTTATAATGTTCAAACACTGTCACCTTTTAAATTCTGTTTTTACTTAATATTTGGTTTGCAGTTCCACATCAATGCCAGCTACCCCCGAATATGGAACATGCCACAGACGTGGCAGTGTGAACTAGAGGTTTATAAGGCCACTTACCACTTCATTTTTGCCCAGAAGAACTTCTTTACAGGTAATTGTCTCATAAATGTAAATACAATGAAATTTGTCAGAATGGACTGACTTACCTTCAGTTAAGTTTTGTTTTTAATTCAATACTGGGATTTAATGACACTATTTATACTTTCTTCCTTTAATACTTTTTTTTTTACTGAGATTTTCAAAAGGAAATATTCAGTAAAGACATTTCTTGCTCTTTTTTAACCCAAACAAAACTGTGAACCAGAATTTGAACTTAGAAGGAAATGAAAGAAGTCATCTTTGACTAGTGCTTTCTACATGTCTAGTGGGGAATCAGATGGGGAAGATGAACCAATTTTTCTTTCTTCCTGACTTAGGCATCACTTAGGCTTCATTATTTTAATTATTGTAATTCATAAACACTATGAATAGTCAAGCTTGTTATTTTTGCCTTTGGAGCTCCTACTTAACATTCCATTCCATTAGCAAGGATAATTGAATTGGTGCTGCTACTACTTGAAAAAATTCTTTTATTTCATGAGGCATAGCTACTTATTAAGAGCATAGGAACATGTTTTCTTGGCCTGTGAGTAACATAAATATTTTTATTGCATAAAGGAAAGTAGCAGTTATTGAGCCTTCCTCTGTAAAGTTAGCCAGACAGAATTGATTTGACCTGCTAGGGTGAATGGCTACATCAGAGCAACCTAATTTTTGTTTGTTTGCTTGTTCCATTCATGTATTCAGTCATTCCTGCATTCATGCTTTCATGCAGCTGTCATTTACTAAGCATCTGAGTATTTTCAGATATTTGGGGGTATAGTAGTGAATAATGTATAAATAAATCAGACTGCCAGTAAGTAATTTGAGGATAGGATTATTTGTACCTTAATAATCCAATCCTATCCTCAAATTACTTACTGGAAGTATGATGTTGGTCAAATTATTTCACTGTTTAAGCTTTATCTGTGAAACAGGAATAACAATTTCTACACTAATTTTGCTAATGCTAGAGTTATGATTTTTTATAACGCCATTAATTACAGTATGTCTAATCATAAGTCATTTCATTCATATTTGTTTGCCAGTTTGACTGGGACCCTTTTTTGGGGTATTACATTGAGTGCATCTACATTCTTGGGTTATTGGTGTATAATTCTTTTCCAAGGCTTGTGTCATGATCCCAGTAGTAGAAATTTTGAGGTCCTGGCAAGTTACACCTTTGTCAGTTGAACACTGAACATTGAATAAGCACATTGAAATGAACTGTTTGAGGTTTATGAAAAAATAATAGTTGAAACTTATAGTGTGTATTATATGTCTGGAAGTGTTCTCAGCAGTTTGTACTTATTAAATCATTGAATTCTCTTAACTCTGTGAGATTAGTTTTTTTATAATTATTATTTTACAGATGAAGAAAGTAAGTTACAGAGAGATCGCACAATTTGTCTAGAGTCACGTGACTAGAAAATTGGTCGAGCTAAGATTCAACCCCAAGTAGTCTTCTGGCTTAAGAGTCTCTGTTTGAGCCTTTCTGACTATAGAGGCTTCCCTTGCACTTACGCTTTTGTAATTCTTACTTCTCTAATATTTTAAAATCGATACCTATTTTCAAACATTTAATCCCTCATATTATTTTTCCTCTAAACATTTTACAGCCTCAGATTTTAGCAGTGCTAAGACTGGCTGGAGTGGAAATATAAATTCTCAATGATTTTTAATTTTATTTTTTCAGTGATTTTTAAATCATGTAAGCACTTAACATTTAGACTAAATATTGTGTTAGTTAAGTTACACAGCTAAGTACACATTCCCTAAATTATAATTGTACTTGCCCTAAATTATTTTCTTTAACTATATACCTTTATCTTATACTTATTGAAACTTGTTTTTTGTTATTCTTTTTTTTCTAAACTTTATTTGGAGAAATTTAAAAATTATGGAAATGTATAAAAACAAACATAACCGAATTCTCATCTCCTAGATGTTAACAGCTTTTACATTTGCTCATATTACTTCTGCTGTTAAGATATATACCATTACAGGGTGGGCCGCGGTGGCTCAGCAGGTAAGAATGCTTGCCTGCCATGCCCGAGGATCCGGGTTTGATTCCCGGTGCCTGCCCATGTTAAAAAAAAAAAAAAAAAAAAAAGATATATACCATTACAAATAACTCTAGTTATTCTTAAAGTAGTCTTTTTTTTAAAAGGATGATTATTAGAGTAATATTCGTTTAGCCTTCTAGTGAATACATTTAGTCATAGTATTTGAATTTTTTTCCTTTTTTCTCAGTTTTATATTTCTCTAATGGCAGGATTCTGCAAACATGAAATGACCTGTTACATAGGTGTGAATGCCCATATTCCTCAACAGCCATTCTCATGCCAATTATTAGTGACATAAAATTGTTCTTAAGAAATTTCAATGTGGGACAAAGGTAGCTTTATGATAAATATAAATCCTTAGGAGTGAAAGATATAAAACATGCAGAAGCTGAAGTATCTTCTGGGAATAATGAAATTGACTTAGATTTACTCTGATCAGGGGCAGAGGGAAACAGTAACAGTACTGCAGAGCTCTGGTACCAGTTGGCTGACATTTTATAGATGTTTACCTAACGACAGATTATAAAGTATGTTGCAGGTAGGCTTTTTCAGGCTGAAATTTAGATTTCCACCTTAATAATTTTTTATTTTGTAGTCTGAATGACAAGAAAATGCTTCTTTTTTCTATTCAGAATATTTGATAAGAACAAAACTAATAATGAGAGCAGTTTTTGGTTTAAAGAGAAATACATAATAAAAATAGTTATTGTGATTCTTACTGGGAATATTTTGTAGTATTATTCTTAAATATTGAATGTTAAAGTTATTGTAGAAACTGTTAGAGAAAACTACAATTTAGAATAATAGCATGTTTAAATACAAATAAATTATTAAAGAAAAATCTAGTAATATTTGTTAAAATAGAATTGGCTGATAATATTGTAAAATGTCATTGGTTTTCCGAGGTACATGGTAGATTATTTAAATTGGTGTTTTTTTTGCTGGCATTCATATCTTCATCTTATAACTATAGAAGTATAAAGTAGATAAATGCAATTGATATGAATTGAAAATCTTTTATATGGCTAATGATTCAAAGCAAACATTAAACATGATCTCTGCCTACAGAGAGCTTATGAGCATGTTGCTAATGGGCATATCTTGTTTTGTATTGTTCATCAGTCTCAAGTATATTGGCCTGTGCACTAGAAATAAAGAAATGAAACAATATAAAAGAGCACTTATTACATTTAAACGCAGATGTGAATTGTGAAGCTGACAAATGCATGTATGAGACTTGTCTGGACTATGGCAGACATCGCTGTGATCTGGGGGTAAAAATAATGAAGGGACATTAAGGTCTGATGTGTCTTCAACAATGAGCTCAGTAGTATTAATGGATTTGCGTGGTGTTTTATCATTTCCAAAGCATGTTCACTTATATTATTTTCATAATGACCTAAAAAAGGAAGAGGCACTGTTAATACCCTTGAGTTAACAATGAGGAAATTGAAGCACAGAAATACTCAATAACTTGGCCAGACTCATAAAGCTAGTAAGTGAAAGAGACATCTAAGAACAATTTTTTGACTGCAGCTACTGTGCTCTTTATGTAATATTATGCTATCTGTTTTTTTTTTTTTTTTTTGGCATGGGCAGGCACCGGGAATCAAATCCAGGTCTCTGGCATGGCAGGCAAGAACTCTGCCTGCTGCGCCACCGTGGCCCGCCTGTATCATGCTTTCTTGAAAGATGCCTAGGGTTTTCCTTTAACAGAGAGGTTATGAAAGAGCTTATTTATTTTAGATGGATGAGAAGCTTAAGTGAAAGTGATGAACCACAAATTTTTATGAGGTAGAAAAGTGAGGAAATCAGCCTGATGAATGATGAATTTATATTGTGGAACTGGTTAATTCCACAGATGATTTTTCATATCTCCCAAGTGCTTGACATTGTGCTAAAGAATGGAGTTAGGAAGTAAGGACAGAATCAGGTTAATTAAAAGTAGGGTAGCACTTAGAAGTAAAAGAGTGGAATTAAGTGTAGATGCTATATGGCACGATGAACTTCTGTGATTGCTTGTTAAATGAAATAAAAATAAATTTAAAGTAAATTTAATGAGAATTTTCCTTTTTATATTATTCAGTTTAATAGTCCTATTCCTTTTATTGTTGATAAGGTAAAGCTACATCTGTTTAATATTAATTTATTGCTATTGAAATTTAGTATCAGATGCATTATTTTGCCATGTTATTGCAAGGAATTCCTCTCCTATATATGTGTAGTGAAATTTTAAATGTGCTCATAAGATATATGAAGGATGAACTTGATTTCTGATTTCAATATTGAATTCATTATTTTTTCAGTTTAAATATTTCCATTAAAATTCAAAGAAAACTACTTAAAATATTTAATAATTTTATCTATTATTTTCCTTATTTGCTACTATTTGTGGATGTGCTTATCTTGTGCCAGATACTGAGCTGAAACTTCCTATGCAGCATCTCAGTCCTCACGTTGAGTCTGTGAAGGTGTCCCCTTATTGTAAAAAAGAGAAAACTGAATAGGGTTTAAGTTACTTGCCCAAGGTATTTCGTAGCTAGTTAGTAATAAAGCCAGAATTCAAAGCCACAGAAATATTCAGTGGCTTGGCCAGACTCGCGAAGCTAGTAACTGTCACAGTTTATGCTCTACCAGTACTGCTTCCAGTTGTCTCTGTCTCTTACATACATCCACACCCACTCTCTCTCTTTCCCTCTCTCCCAAGGTTCTAAGGGTCTCATTTTATATGCATGAACACTGTGTTGTGTACTGTGAAAGTACGAAGATGAATTTGACACCTCTGGGAAGAGACTTTTTATTGAAAGATATTGCTGCTGGAAGTATGCAGGACCTGTAAATGATGCAGAGGCCAGAAGAAAAAGTTGAGGAAACTGTTGTGACAGGCCAGGGCATATAGAGGGCCAATATCTTTATTTAAAAAGTTTCACATATTGAGATTGAAAAAATTAAGATAGAAAGACTAAGCAGACCAGGGGTAAGAACATGATTCTAAAAAAGTGCAACTAAAACATACAACAAATCAACAATCAACAAAGATGTTTGGCTATAAATTCTAATAAAGCTGAGTCTATGTTTTGTTCACTTTTATATTCTTAGCGTCTAGAACAGAGCATGGCACTTAGTACACACTCTGTAAATATTTGTTTAATGAGTAAAATACATGAACATATGCACTGTTCTTATAATTAAGATATGCAATTAAATTGAAGTACCAGTTTATGGGTACCAACTATCATGAAAAAAAAAAAGGAATACAAGGCAGGAAATGGATATAATGAATTAGGAAGTCAAACATACATTTCTGGTGGGAGTCTAAATAGATTTACTTCTTTTGGAAAACAGTTCTGTAATTTATAATAACCTTAAAAGATTCGTAAACTTTCACTCAGCAGTTCTACTTCTGGAGTCTACTGACAGAGTAGTAATCCTAAATATATAAAATACTTTGCACAATAAAATACATGATAGCCCCATATAAAAGAAAAATTTGGAGAGTTTGAATATGCAACTGTAGGAAATGATTATGTGAATTCTGGCAAATATATGTAATGAATTGTTATGCAAAAGTTATGTAAATATGTATGCAATAGTATGGGAAAATGTTGAAGTTCAATATCCAAAAGCAACCTATAAAACCCGTGGATACAGGATAGTGTTAAATTCTACATACAAAATATTTAAAAGGAAATTTATCTACAGTGTTGGATATTTGAGTATGGACTATCAGATGATATTTTCCTATTTCTTCGTTTTCTATAGCTTCTTTAAAAAACAATAGATGTGATATAGCTAACATTTTTCTTATTGGAACTGTGATTATTAAGTAAACATCTGTTTATTGTCAACCCACTTATCTGTATCTTATTCGCCTTTTAAATGTTTGAGTATAAAAGTTCTTTTTGGTTAGAAAAGAAAAATTGATTTTTAACTGATAGAAAAATCTTTATGTTTGTCTTCTGAATTTCAGTTTACTTTCTGTCCCCCACCCCAATAATTTTAGATTTAATTCAAGATTGGTCTAGTGATAGTGCTCCAGACATTTTTTCATTTGTTCCATATACATGGAATTTTAAGATCATGTTTCATCAGTTTGAAATGATTTGGGCTGCTAACCAACACAACTGGATTGACTGTTCCACTAAACAACAGGAAAATGGTAAGAAATTTTTTAAAATTAGGTTACGTATTCTGCTCATTAAGACAAATGCCAACAAAGTTAGTATTAATTTAGTAGTTTTAATATATTCTAGAATTGATTCTTTTCCTCTATTGGCTCATGAGATTCTCAGAGGACTGTTTCAAAGTTTATATTGGGCTAAGCATATTGTCTTAAATTCAGTTTTGTTTATGTGTGCATTTAGGGCAATTTTTAACTAAAACTTTATTGAAATTAAAAGTAAATTTTTTTCTTCTTTTTTTTTTATAGTTTATCTGGCAGCCTGTGGGGAAACACTAAATATTGATTTCTCTTTACCTTTTACGGACTTTGTTCCAGCTACATGTAATACCAAGTTTTCTTTAAGAGTACGTATAATTGGATGCATTGTTTATAGTACAAGGTTTATTATTCAGTTTGATTTCCCAAAGTGTGTCATTACTCTCCTCTGCCCATCCCATTGCTACTCTGAGGTATTTTAGTTTTCATCTGTTGTTTGCCAATTTCAGCATCAAAGTTGCTGCTGTTTCCTTTTTGTAGTTTATTGCCCTTAAAAGTAGTTGGACAATTGAAAAAAAATTTCCTGAGACAGCTATTTTCTTAGAGCTCATTTCTAACCTCTGTTGGCTGATCTATACTTTCTCTTAAGTGCTACTTCTAGCTCTAGTTTTCGTTAGGTCTGTGAACTAGAATCTGTACTTGTCTATGGTGGATTCCTATTTATAAACTTGAATTCATGGAATAACCACAAGTTCCTTTCTTTCTTTTATCCGAAAGCCAACTCTTACATACTTCTAAGTTCACAATTTTGTGGAGCACCTAATTTTAGGGTGTGGTCAAGTAATAGTAGTTATAGTACTAATGGTAGCCATAGTGACAACAAATACAATAATAATAATAAGCACTGCTAACATTTATCAAACCATTTCCATTGTCGGATACAATGGAATGTTTGAGGTAGTTGTTATTTGCATCTACAGTTAAGAAATTGAGGAACACAGTTTATATAACTTGTCATGCAGCTAATGAGTGGCTGAATTGGAATTTGGACTCAGGCAATATAGCTTAGGAATCCAGTCTTTGAACACTGTACTCTCCTGCCTGTTAAGAAATCAGATACCAAGGTGAGCAACGAATAGAGAATTTGGAAGAAAGTAAGTGAAATCAAATGAAGATTTTTAGATATGTCAGTTCCTAATTATTAAAAGCCAGTTAAAGAAACAAGATTTATCAGAATCACAGGAGATACTAATAATTTTTCAATCAGTAAAAAATTTTGTTTGAGCTTATGTTAATGAGGTTTTTTGTTTGTTTGTTTTTAAGCAAGTGATGTGAACTATTCTGTGGATACCTGTGGGATACCTGTTCTTTTTCACTGTTATATGGAAACTATGCTGTTTCTTTCTTTGCCTTTTTTTCCTTTTTATTTTCAATCAGAATTTAGCTTTAGTCAATGTAAAATCTTATGCAACATATCTACCTGACTATTCAGTATAAAGTCTGCTATTTGAAAATTATGTTTATTTTTTTTGTAGTTTACCTTCAAGATTATGGCTGTAAATAATCTAGCATATTTATCAATTTTTTATTTTTGACGGTTATAAATTATTTTATAGGGAGAAGATGTTGATCTTCATTTGTTTCTACCAGATTGTCATCCTAGTAAATATTCATTATTTATGCTAGTAAAGGATTGCCATCCAAATAAAATGGCTCATGATACTGGTATTCCTGCCGAGTGTCAAAGTGGCCAGAAAACAGTTAAACCCAAATGGCGGAATATTACTCAAGAAAGGTGAGTACCTACAATTAGTGACCTAAGCATTTTGTGTTTACATGTGGAGAGATTATTATTGTTATTATATTTTTAAGAAAAGTATTAGAGTTTGATTAACTGATACCTGTGTACAATTAAGGGAATAAGTATCTAACTAGAAATTTTTTTTTTTTACCCTTCAAAGGGCTGGTTGGGTTGAATGCTGGACTGTCCCTAGTGTCATGCTTACAATTGATTATACATGGCATCCAATTTATCCCCAAAAAGCAGATGAACAGCTAAAACAATCATGTAAGTTTTTTATATAACCTGTATTTTAAAACATCTCTTGCTAGGATTGTCATCAAAGAGACGAAAAAGAAAATTAACGTTTTGAAAATATATTTGTATCTTTTTATAAGCTTTTGAAGATTTTGGTATAATTAATGCTAATTTTTATTGAATATGTACTGTGTATCAAATACTGGGCCAAGAAATTTCCAAGCTTGCATTATCTCATTTCTTCATGACATATATATTATTATTCTTATTCTCCCTTTGGAGTTGAGGACGTATGTTCAGAGAACGTAAATAATTTTCTCAAGGTCCATCCTCCTAGGAGTAGGAGAGAGAAAATATGAAACCGGGTCTGTGAATCTCTGTCTGTCTGTATAAATGACTTGTGGAAAGTTAAGATGCTTTAATGCACTTTAACAGCTATTGCCTAATTTATAGATAATTTGCCTGATTACCTAGGTCCAAAAAAGACCATGAGTCACGTGAAATTTTCTTTTTATTTATTCAGTGAGTAAAGTTTTAATAATTTTCATTATTGTTGATAAGAATGGTGGCTTGTTAATGTCACAGTGTATTTGAATAGCTATTTGTTTGAAAATAACTTTGCAGTTTAATGTCCAAATATATTCAAGGCCTAATTGTGAATCAAATTTATGTTGTGGGTACTTAATGAGAATGTTTTTAACCTATGTTATCAGGAACTTTTCTTGATTTGTGCAATCTGATTTACATATTTCTTTACCTATTTCAATTAAGTCAGTTCCTAATTTCTTTCTTAATTAATAGTCTTTTAGATCTGCTTTATTTATACACTATAGGTATTGTATCAAAGTTAGTTCCCTTCGTATTTGGAAAGTATAATTTCTTATGGATATTTCCTTGAAGTACTCCTAAGAATTGCTTTTTCCCCTCTCCCCATGACATTAACCTTCTTTTTTCTTTAATTTATTCCAGTGTCAGAAATGGAGGAAACAATGCTGTCTGTACTAAGGCCATCCCCGAAACTCTCGGACAGAGTTATTTCTTCTCCTGCTGCTGCCTCACGCCCACCCGTAGAGCCCTCAGAACTTGCGCCTGACAAACTCCATGTGGAGATGGAACTTTCCCCAGGTTCTCACATAACTCTCTACGGACCTCTGTTAAATGCCTTTCTATGTATAAAGGTATCATTTTAAAGAGAACTTCTCTATTTTTGAATATAGGCAAAGCCTTTGAAATCAAATTAAACATTGAGACCATTTGAAATAGCCAGTTTGGTGATTTAAATTGTTGAAAATATTATTATGTGTACTGATTGGACTTGGGTTGATATACTCAATTAAAAAATTCTTCATTATAGATAGTATACTCTTCAATGCAGCATTTTATTGAGCTTTTACTGTGTTCTAGGAATGATTCTAGATATGGAGATGATACAGCATTTATTCTCAACATATATTAGCTAGAGAGAGAGAGACAAATATATGGACACATCTTTTTTTTTACTTTTTTTATTGTATCATACAACATATATACAAAGCAAAGAAACAAAAAAGTAGTAATTTTCAAAGCACTCTTCAACAAGTAGTTACAGGAAGTATCCCAGAGTTTGTCATGGGCTACCATACTGTCATCTCAGATTTTTCCTTCTAGCTGCTCCAGAATATAGGAGGTTAGAAGAAATATATATTTTTTAATCATCACAATTGACTTTTTTTCATGAAAAATAACATATATACAAAAAAGCAATAAATTTTAAAGTACAGTATCCCAATTAGTTGTAGAACATATTTCAGAGTTTGACATGGGTTAGAATTCCACAATTTTAGTTTTTACTTCTAGCTGCTCTAAGATACTTGAGACTAAAAGAGATATCAGTTTAATGATTCAGCAGTCATATTCATTTGTTAAATCCTCTCTTTCTTTTCTGTATAACTCCACTATCACCTTTGATCTTTCTAGTCCTCTCTTTAGGGGTGTTTGGGCTATGTCCATTCTAACCTTTTCATGTTGAAAGGGTCTATCAATAATATGGGATAGGAAGATGGAACTATCTAATGTCTGGAGAGGCTGGGCCCTCTAGGTTTCAGGACTTAATCTTGTCCAGGGACACATCTGGTGGTTGTAGGTTTCTGGAAAGTTACACTAGTGCATGGAATCCTTGTGGAATCTTATATATTGCCCTAGGTGTTCTTTAGGATTGGCTGGAATGGTCCTGGTTGGGGGTTGGCCAGTTATGATAGGTAACAAGGTCTGCCTAAAGCTTGAGTAAGAGCAACCTCCAAAGTAGCCTCTCGACTCTTATTTGAACTCTCTCTGCCACTGATACTTTATTAGTTACACTTCTTTTCCACCCCTTTTGGTCAGGAGGGAGTTATTGATCCCATGGTGCTAGGGCCACACTCATCCCTGGGAGTCATCTCCCTTGCCACCAGGGAGACTTTCATCCCTGGATGTCATATCCCATGTAGGGGACAAGGCAAGGCAATGATTTCACTTGCAGAGTTGGGCTTGAGAGAGTGAGGCCACATCTGATCAACAAAAGAGGTCCTCCAAAAGTAATTCTTAGACATACCTATAGGTAGAGGCTAAGCTTCTCTGTTTTGTATATAAACTTCACAAGAGTAAGCCTCAAGATCAAGGGCTTGGCCTATTGATTTGGGTGTCCCTAAAGTTTGACACAATATCAGGGATTCCCTAATGCTAAAGTTTAATGGTTCCATATTTTTTCTCCCATCCCTCAAGGGACTTTGCTAATACTTTTTATCTGCCTAATATAGTCTAGGATGTATCCAGGCACTGCATTAAGCTATACAGGATTAAAGGCCCTCTTTCTTATTCTGTGCTCCCTGTGTTTCAATTGTTCAAATGAACTATACAGATAGGTTGAGTTAGAGTATGTGCTACAGAAAATTTAGGTTCCAGACCAAATAACATTTCTTCATTTGGTCTCAAAGAGTGTGTGTGGTTCCAAAATATAGGCAATGTCTTCCTTAACCCTGTGTTCTGAATTACTTTAACCCCGACCTGATCGGCTTCGTTCTTATCGCTAAATATCAGATTATGTATGTGTGTGTATATGTATATATATATATATATATATAAAGCAACCTCTTGAATTCCAGAAATAATAATTACCACTGCTATAAAAGCTTACATTCTAGGCCCCTGTTTTCTAATAAGCATTTTCTGAAGGAGACCATACCATTGCTGTTCTTATATTTCTGGTTTATTTTGCCTCGCCAAATGCCCCACATGTTCATTCACATTGTTACTGCCTCATGACTTCTCTCCTTTTTATAGCAGCATGGCATTCGATCATATATATATACCATTGTTCACCAGTCTACTTCTCAGTCTGTGCGTCCTTCAGCCACCTGCATTCATTAGGCATCGTGTATAGTGTCCAAAGTCCACAATCCATCAACACTGTCAATTTTAGATAATTTCATTGTTCTCATGAGAAAGATAACCAATAAACATACCCTCACCACATAGGAAATCTAAACCTCCCCTTAACACTTGTCCCTCCCCCCATTATTTACCTCTGCTGTTGCTGTGGTAGTGCTGAGTATTTTCCTTTTAAACATAGCACATAGCATGCAATAGCAGTTTTCCCCTTGTACCCTTGACTTAACACTCTTTGTACACGAATCATATCTTTGAAGTAGTTCTTGCAAGAGCTAATTTAATTTCTAGTATTAATCAGTAGGGCACGTAGGTCTGTACAACCCTTTACAATCTTGTGCATCTTCAGTATCACTTATAGATCCAGTAGAGAACCGCCTTCACATCTATCTATTCCCTTACATTGGAGTTCAGTCTCATTAGCTAACCGGTCACCTGACTCTAGCTTCTGTGTGTCTCTAAGTCCGCTATATTCTGTATTATAAGCCTCTGATTTACCTTTACCATGGTCATAAAAGTGGAATCATACACTTTTTGTCTGGCTTATTTCACTCAGCATTATTTCCTCAAGGCTTATCCATCTTGTCATGTGCTTCAGGACATCATTTGTCTTACTGCTGCATAGTATTCCTTCGTATGTATATACCACATTTTGTTAATCCACACATCTGCTGATGGGCATTTGGATTGTTCCCATCTCCTGGCAATTGTGAATAATGCTGCTATGAACATCAGTGTGCAAATGTCTGTTTGTGTTGTTGCTTTCAGCTCTTCTGGTTATATACCAAGTAGTACTGTTGCTCAATATTTAGTTTCCTAAGGAACCACCGAACTGTCTTTATATGGATAAATTTTTATATATCACAGTAAATACAGCAATTGAAATACAAGGGAACTTGTTATCGAAGATAATTAGTACCAAGAAAAGTCTGATTCAAATGAATCTTTTAAAACAGACATTTCATGGTCAGTAATGAGCAAAATATTTGTTGGGAATTTTATTTTTAAAATTGAAGCAAATATATGAAAATAAATTTTTCTCAGAGTATACCACATTTAGGTTATGAATAGATATGCACAATTCTTAGAATAAAGACCAAATCAGCGTTGATTCATTTTGGTGTAATTTTTCCACTGAATTGTATGATTGCACAGTATCGCAGCCTTTTTAGTTAACTTCTGTAGCATGATTATGAAGAGAGTTTGTTTTTAGAAAAATATTTGAGACCTTTGTCAATTTTCTAGAATATCTTATTCTTTTGATATTAAAATCCTGCTTTTAAAAAGTCCCTGGCAGGTTGTCATTTTTATCGATTTATTCTTCTTTATCGCTGACACTCTAACTCTTCCAGATCCGAATGTATCACTGATAGTTTTACCTGTGGTTTGAACCATTCTCCAACATCATTTTCATCAACTTCATTAGGTTTTGCATGTTTTCGGGATTTCGCACACTCAGCTTGCTTTTGATTTTCATGGTCCTATTGAATGTTCATTATATCTGATAGTCAGAGCCTGGTTATTGAACCATTAATATCATTGGTCGGATGTTTGTCTTATTTTATTAGTGCCTACTTCCTTTTGCAATTTCATAACTGCAGGTTTGGATATTGAATACATAGCTAACAAGGAATCCTGTAATAGTCCTACAATAGGATTAATTAATTCTGGAAAGGTACAAAGATGATCAGGGTTGGTCAGGGAAAAGGTATATTGTTAGTGAGGCCTGTCTGAAGTGGCTTCCCATTTTCCCATTTTTAAAAACCAATGACTTTTTTCCAAGGGTGTGTGGAGTTAATTTTAAAGATGGTTTAATTTTGGGTGCCACCTAAAGCAAATGAAAGTCTTATTTGTGTTTGTAAATATTTTTGTATATTCAGTAATCTTAAAATTCCTTCAAAGTTTGTCCTAATTTATTACTACTTGTCTTATACTTTAGTCTACCCTTTGTTGTTGTTTTTAGTGAATCCTTAAGTAATAACCCCTCTAGATGAGATTTACATATTGGAGTAGAAAAAACCCCAACCAATTTGAATCCAGCACCTGGTATTAAACATTTAACATTGGACTAGCTTTTTAAAGGAGATTTTATTTTAGAAGTACATTTAGTTGATACTATTTCATAGATAAAAATATAGAGACTCAGCCTTTTATAACTCCTTACAATCATAGTCATTGACACGTTTAAAAATATTAGCGAATGTCCTTTACTATATTGGGCATTCATTGTTCCCTAAAGAATTTGGAATGAGTTATTTCTGCTTCAGATAATTAAGTAGACATTGGTTTATTAGCAAATCGAACATTAGACCCAAGAGAATCTTTTTTCTTTTAATTGTAATAATCTGAAGAGATCTTGTGTAACATAAAAAATTAATTCGAAAATATTATAAGACTACAAGGAAATTTTTTATAAATAAGAGTTTTGAAGGCTAGGATTATTAAAAATTAACTAAATACAAATTATTTGTAATGATTTGTTATCAATATTAGCATTTTGATAGCTGATAAACACATGCAGTGCACACTCATTCCTTAGATCAGTTTGTGTGTGTGTGTGTTCATGGGCAGGCACCGGATATCGAACCCGGGTCTCCAGCCCGGCAGGCGAGAACTCTGCCTGCTGAGCCACTATGGCCCGCCCTTTAGCTCAGTTTCATGGAGGTTTGCATCGCAGTGCAATCCTACTAGTGAACCAGTCTCCAAGTCTGATATGACCTTTGTATTTTGAAAAGGCTTCTTAAATGACCTAAGGGAGAATCATGGCTCGGAATACGTTTAGGTTTTAATGTTGATTGAAATCAATTAGACATTTATTTTTATTTTTAAAATTTAATGTTGGAATTTAGGATATAACCTAATTTCTATGTACATGTATGTTACAATTTGTCCATACTTCAGGGTTGTATTAAAAAGTTAATTACCAAGGTTTTAAACAGCTTTCAGTGAAGTTGGTAGATGACAGTGGAAGTAGAGGAAAAAGCACTAGTCCTATTCGTCCGTGGGTTTGGGATTTTAATCTTAGTTCTGCCACTAATTAACTGTATGACCTTAAGTCCCAACCTAAACTTCAACATATTTTGCCTACAATGAAATATTGATTGGTCTGATGTTCAGAACCCTAGGCAGAAAATCAGTTTGTATTTAACCGGTTGTAATATTTAACAGATATAGTTAACATTGTTAATAGGAATGTTGTAATAACTTTTTATTACTCCTGATAGATCAAATGGACAAAATTTAAGTTCAGATTCAATGGGAAGAAATAATTTCAATTAAAACTAAATTTAAATTTAATTTTAAAATATCCAAAAGAAATCAGAATACTAATAGTTAAAATGCTTCAACATAAGAAACAAAATGAACTATATGAAAGGAAATTTTGGTAACTGTTGATAACATGTACTTTTATCTCAATATGATAGTTTTACTGTTAATAAAATTGAATATTCTTATTAAAGCGGTTAAAACATTCCTGTTAATTATTCTCTGAAATGTGAATTGGATTGGAGTATTTGGCTAATTGAATTTAGCCAAGTTGATTTTCAATAGAGTGGTCTGCTTCCCCAAAAGGATGCCCCTGTGTGTATTGCCTTAGAATTCTGAAAAGCACAGATTATAAAGCCACTGAGCTGTGCAGATCTTCAGAGTTCCCTGCTAGGTCCAAGATTATGAGTTTTTGTTATAATTGGGTAGTGATATCATGAAGCTTTATTATAAACTTCTGTAACTTATTGTGTTGTTTGCTACAGAATAGTTTTTGCTATGCAGTTAAATAAAGATAGGTACAGATATGGAGTTGGATATATTTTAAGGAAATAGACATAATGCTTTTTTCAAAATAAATAGGTTAAGGAGATGCTTAGTTTAGAGACTAAGAGCTCTTAGGTGAAAATATAATGTTATATATCTCTTGAAAGCAGTTTTTTCTTATTATAGGAAAATTACTTTGGAGAAGATGACATGTATATGGATTTTGAAGAGATTATTTCAAGTCCTGTTCTGTCACTGGCCACATCATCCAGCTCTGGGTGGACTGCTGTTGGAATGGAGAGTGACAAAAAGGAAAATGAGACTTCAGCCAAATCAATCCATCCACTTACCTTGCGTCCCTGGGTTATTACTGTACTTGTTAATCTGTACAAAGTTCATGGGTGTCTTCCTATTGTAAGTGTCTACATATTGCTGTTCTTTGTAAGTTTAGAATATTTTGTCATAACTTTGAGTTGCTGGCTTTATAGTTAGCCTAGTGGATATTGTAGGAGTTTATATTTTCTTAACCTTTATGTGCAGACCTTGGATGACGTTGGGTCCTGACGGTGGTTCTGTATCAACATCTAGTTCCAGACCTGACCTTGGAGGTGAATCCAACACGGTACACTGGTTCACTCCGAGGCCTGACCTCGGAGGTGAATCCAACATGGTGCACTGGTTCACTCCCAGACCCGATCTCGGAGGTGAATCCAGCATGGTACACTGGTTCACTCCCAGACCTGACCTCGGAGGTGAATCCAGCATGGTACACTGGTTCACTCCCAGACCCGATCTCGCAGGTGAATCCAGCACGGTGCACTGGTTCACTCCCAGACCCGATCTCGCAGGTGAATCCAGCACGGTGCACTGGTTCACTCCCAGACCTGACCTCGGAGGTGAATCCAGCATGGTACACTGGTTCACTCCCAGACCCGA